>JAZGTH010000029.1:420000-490000 GCA_036877525.1 Chromobotia macracanthus
TATGTATTGCTCAGAGCCGTAAGGAAGCTGCTTCAGAAGTTGATAACAGAGCATAACAGAGAGATACCTCGAGTGCATAAACACTCACATTCAGGAATCAAAATACAGACAAACTGATGCAACACATTCACGAAAAACTGAAAATGACTTGCAGGGACATGCAGGCTGCTCCCCGCCGTCTACTTTATCTCACAAGTTACAACTGACTTATTTCCATACAACACACACAAGCACCTCCTCTTTCCAGCCCCACTCTGAGGGGACGTAATGGTCACATGGGGCTCAGACACACAATTCAAAAGGTTGCATATAACTCATTAGATGGTTTAGGTTCATTCAAAGATAAATCTACAAAATGCAAGTGTGGGCAGATGAGAAACTGCAGCTGCAAAGCAGGAAGGAAAAGTTTCTGCAGATGACCCAGATGTACATTTGTGGTAAATGCTGTAATCCAAAAGTATTCGCAAACCAGGAAATGAACAGAAGCTTTTCATCCTAGCTATAACAAAACTGTAGTAGGTAGTTGAGATATAACATGTCCATTATCTTTTTTAGTTTAGCATCATGAATTAGGGTTAAAACTTATGTTTTTTAGGGTTATAAGATGTTTTTTTCGAAGATTTATTTTCGGACAATCAAAGTTTTTTCTGCAGTTGGAAAACAGCTGTTAATCTTGATGAACAAAATACAGAAACCGAGACAAATTAAGAGCTACACATAAAAGGGAACATGCAATTTACATAAAACAAGAAGACATGCAACAACAAACAAACAATCATTTTTAAAAACAAAAGGACGAAGTAATTATTGTGTAATTATTAATGATCAATTACAGTAATTGTGTAGTGCATTACAGCTGTTAAAAAGGTTTACCAATTTAATCAGGAAAATTAAAACTGTGCACCAGTGCAAGATGTTTAAATACCTTTTTAAAATAATTTACATTATAATATACATGTTTAAGATTTGGGTTCATTTTTCTCATTAAAAAAATATAATTCTTCTTTTTAATCTTTTGATTTGGAGCTGAAAAGCAAAGGGGGCATGTTCTTGAAGTTACATTTGTTTGGCTGTGGCAGTCTGTAATTTGGTCGTATCTGTGCAAAAAGACATACAAAACATGTCCAGGAATCCTAAAAGAAGATTCAATTTGTCTCTTATTTCTTGCCTGTTCCCACAGTAACTTCAGGCCGGCTTACTGAACAAGAACTCTGGTGGAACTGAACTGTGTTTAGTGAATCCATCCAGAATGCCTCAGTTCATCCAAACAATCAAAAGAAATAAAGAAAGCAGAGAAGGTTCTTTGTGCAAGGGGTGGTATGGAAGAAGAGACAGGGTGGTGGGAGGAGATCTGGGACTTCATTTCATTTCAATCATTTCTCCAAAAGTTGTTTTCTCTGCTCTTCCAACAGAGACTTGAGATGATCTGCTCTCTTCAACACAGCCTGAAAGAACGGAGGGAAAGAGAGAAGACTGAGCCAAATCAAAATGGATTTAAAACATTTATAACAACATTTAACTGTCAAACAGTGGCCCTGTTTACACCTGGTAACAAATACACAAACTTTTGAGTCTTGAGAGAACGTTATCATTCGTTAACATTCAGAGAATGTTCCCTCTTAGCTAGGAACATACTGGTGGATTCTCCTGTACAAATCAGAGAACCTCCTCTTGAGATGTAAACAGGGCTGTTAAATCAGATGTCAGGTGATGCCTCATACCTCGTGCTGTTTCCTCAAGTTATTCACCGTCTCGTCTTTCTTTAAAATAGCTGATTTCACTCTAGATCAAAGAGAACATCAGCACAGGTGAAATGAATCATCTGAAGTGATTTCTGCAGAATTTTGTCTTTCATATCCAACTTCCTCACCTCTTATGCACCTCCTCCAGCTCCTCCTCTTTCTCTCGGCTTAATCGCTCCACCTCTAACTGGAATCGTGCTTTGGCCCCGAAACCTCCGTCTTCATCCTCCTGTTCTCTGCTTCTGCTTCCACCAACCGTTCGGCAAACTCCAGCCTGTTCACCTCCGCCAGACTGCGACGCTCCTCTGCCCTTTCACACGCCTGTGACCCCCATCACCACAACAGACACGCAAAACAAGGGCTGAAAATCAAAAAACTGATTCTGTTTTTCAAATGATGAAACCAATATTCTGGACTTTCTAGAGCTAAATTTCTAGATACAGAGATTATTTTTCACTCTTTAAAACATGAAGAGTCCTCACCAAAACTGTACAATACAGTTGTTCAGATTATTTGATTTTCCAGTAATATAATAAAGAAATCATTACTAATGATCTAGAATTGTTAAGACTGGAATCATATCAAGAATTGAACGTTTCCTTGTAATTCCCAAGATGGGAAAGGCTTTTATTGATTCACTGGTTTTGTTTAACACTGTACAGCTGTTAGTCTGATGTGTTTGCTGACTGTTGCAGATTGGTTGTTTTATCTGTGTCCTGTACACGAAGCAGGTGATAAATGAAAGGTCAACTAGTTCATCACACCTCCACAGGAGTAACAGACCTAGTTTCTGGCATGAACAAACAGCAGTTTAATCATCTGACTGACGCAGTCAGATCATTTCTGTGTCTCCTCTAAGAGCTGCTGTTTGTGACAACATGATGAGCGCTGGCGTGAAAATGAACAACCAGTTCCAGTGTAACAACACAAACAAACAGAAAGCACACTGAGTGAGTGATTTACATAAGGACTCTGAATGGGCAGGAGCTGTCACTGATCTGAACTGCATGTCACTGTTTTATTATGTCCAGCTCAAATGAACTGTGAATGAGACTGGTAATGAGACTCAGTACTGTATTTACTGTTGACTGCTTCTTCATTTCCTCATATAACAATACATAATTAAAACTATATACCTGGAAAAAATTGTGCATTTATGACATTAATATAGAAAAGACTTGGAGACTGTAGCTTTATGAGGCATTTTTATTGGTTATGGAGAAAAAGGGCAGGGCCTCAGTGTTGATGGGTACCTGGGTGAGGTGGCTTATCTCCTGCTCTCTCTGTCGTAACAACGACTGCAGGTGGAGGAGCTCTGCCACCAGCTCGCTGTGTTTCTCTCTCATCTTCTGCTGCTTCTGAACCGCCGCTCGCTCTGAACGCTCCAGATCTCTGAGCTCGACCTCGTATTTCTCTCTCACATGCTTTATCCTGCATGCACACACATACCACCCCATATAAAACAGCCATCAACAGCCAGATTTATATATAAATGGCTCATTCTGCAAATATCCAGAATGCAAGATATATAAGAGCTCAATTATGTAGGACCACGCCCACAGACCACTGGCTGAACGTCTGTTGCATAAGAAACATGAAATTGAAACCACTTCAGGAAGACGTCATCTGGTGCGAAACATAATGGTGTGTTCAAAATTATGTGGTGTGTTGGTGCCCAGCCCAGGCTTCATAACTAACTAGCTTAACCAGTAATATCTTGATTGATCAGTTTAATATGTCACACCTTGCATACCTGTGATGGTTCAACTAGAAGAATAAACCAGTGGATACCAGTGGTTATCTAGAATAAACCAGTGTGGACCAGCATGGATATTGACTACAACCAGCATCATCAGAAACACCATACTGACCAATCAGATTCAGCCATTAAGTTTTGCTCCTGAACAGCAAGGCTGGTCTACCTGCTAGATTAGCACCAACCCAGTCTAGACCAGACTTGAAATTCAAGTTTATAAACTGGTCTCATCAGCATGGAAATCAGTAGCACATATTGAGTGTCATGAGCACAGTTAACACACGTGCAGATCTGGTTTCTTTAATGAGGAAACGCATGTCATGTGACATCCTGTGCTCTTCACAGGTCCACAAACAGGAAGTGAAACACACCGGTTATCAGAGGCTCTTTCACACTCCTCTCTCACTGCTTTGGTCTCCTCCTCTAATCTTTGAATGGCCAGCTCGATCTCTCTGTCTGTCCCTCGAGGCACCTCCTCTGTTACCTCTCTCTCTCTGCTCAGCAGCAACGTTTCCTGTGAGAAGAAACACACTGTACTGAAACTCCCACATCATCACACAAACACACACATCTTACATTAAAGCTGTATCTGTAACTTTCGCCTCTCTACTTTTCATTATGTGTGCTGAGATCAAATGGACATTTCCCAGGAAATCAGACCTGACAGCTTAAATTATAAATCAAAGAGAAGGAGACGTTTTGAACACTGATCTGTTCTGTACTTGCTCAATAACTGTTTTTTGTTGATTTTTAACCATCAGTTACAGATTGCAGCTTTAATAAATGTCAGTTCCATTATGCTAAAACCTGCCATTGTGCTAAAGCATTGTAAGTACGCAAACCATCTGTGAGATCTGTGTGACTTAAGCAAATTACTTTATCACACTGTACTTTTGCTGACACGGAAATGGAAAGATTAGTACTTTAACTAGTCTATATATTAGAGAGTAATATAACATTTTAGTGAACAAGAGTTTGATCCAGTCAAGAATCAGGACAGGAATCAACCCTCAGCTTGCTAAGGGCAGGAGTTCAGAACATCAGAGGAGATACAGTCAGGAGATGTTTAACTGACACTCCTAGTATGCAAATAATTGTAAACTGCAGTGTACGCTATATGACTGAAAACACAACCAAATAAAGAAAGTGAGGCTTTACATATGTGGGCTGTTTAGTTTTCAGCTGCCTGACCCCTCCTAACAGTATTACAACACTGGTTAACCAGGTCATAACTGAGGTCACCTGTAAGACAGAGCGATAAAAGTTTATGTAAAACTAAATGATCACTGTTTAGTTTAAAAAAGCTAGAGTAAAATCATTGGTTTTTTTATAAAACGCTTCCTTTTAGGAATTCAACTTTCTATTATTCGTATTTCATGGTACAGAAAAGGTAAAGTTCTTTGTGAGAAAGTTAAAGCTATCATTTCCTAACAACCGTTAGAGAAATTTAACTGTGGCAACACTGACATTAGAAAGAGGAAGCGTGTGGACACTTTAAAAGTGTGTTTTATAACTCGCTGTTCCAGTAATGAGACTATCATATCTGACAACCCAAGCCTAATGTACCTCAGCCTGCTAACCACCTGACATGTGGCTCTTCAGTATATATATATATATAACAAACACAGTATATACACTAACAGTATATGAAACACATACACGATTACCTCTTTTTCAATGTAGTTTTGCTCCCATGTCTGTTTATCGATCGCAAGTCTTTCCTTCAGGGCTTTTATTTTATCCTAATCAGGTGGACACACACAAGAGCACAATTGAAACAAAAAAAATGAATGAGATGAATCAACATCTCATAATATTCCCATATCGTGATATCTGTGAACAGTCAAACAGGTCATCTGAGTTCTGCTTCCAAAGCCTCTGGTTAAAAGAACCATGTTCACACGACTGCTGAATACTGCTGATTTGTTTCAGAGGGATAAATCCAGTTCTGTTCACACAGGGTTTGGTAATTAACGAGAGTGATGCCGCATTCTATAAGCAAACTGACTCTCAGGACTAAAAACATTGGCGATAAACATGTTTAGCATAAACAAAACCATACTGGACACCTCATACAATGTGGTCTGCAATTAGATATAAAT
Organism: Chromobotia macracanthus; assembly: GCA_036877525.1. Lineage (NCBI taxonomy): Eukaryota > Metazoa > Chordata > Actinopteri > Cypriniformes > Botiidae > Chromobotia > Chromobotia macracanthus. The sequence continues at coordinate 425,601 of JAZGTH010000029.1, forward strand.
AAATATAAATACACAACACACAAACAATTTATATTATCTGTTAGAATATGAATGAGACTGGCTGCACCAGTGTGACATCACTGAAATGACATTTGCAACAAATCTGGAAAATTGTGTGTCCTGGTATTCACTATGCTATGAGGACCAAATGTCCCCACAAGTATAGTAATACCAGTAAATTTTGACCTTGTGAGGATATGTTTTGGGTCCCCATGAGGAAACAAGCTTATAAATCATACAGAATGATGTTTTTGAAATTCTAAAATAGCATTTTAGAAAATAGCAAGTTTCCTGTTAGTGTTAGTGTAGGGGGATAGTTCGTACAGTATTAAAACCATTACACCTATGGAATGTCCTCATAAAACATGAAAACCAATGTGTGTGTTACCTGATGGCGTCTGTCCTGCTCCTCTTGGCTCTTCTCCAGCTCTTCTCTGAGGGCCAGAGCACTGTTCTCTTCCAGCTGCTTCCTTAAGTCCTCAAGCTCAGCATGCTGCCTGCTGTTATCACATACACACACACAGGATTCGTGATTTATAAGTCAGTTATTCATTCATTCAGACGGATTAACAGAGACCTGCTGCTATAAACTTCAATGACCTTTGACACTGACCTGGAAGCCAGCTGTGCGAGTGTTTCTCTCTCCTCTGAAAGCTCTTTATAGAAACGTCTCCTCTGCTGCTGTAGAGCGTTCTCTTCCTCCTGTAGCTGCTTCTTGAACCTGAGACACACACACTCATTTATTCGCTCATACAGTAGAGGCAAAACATCTCTGTCTCACTCCAGCTGCTGTCGAAGCTGCTTGTACTGTCTGAGGTAGCACTGTGCAGCCCTCTTGTCTGCCTGAAGAAGCTCTGTCTCGTGAAGGACTGTGAGGTTCCTCAGCTCCTGCTTGTGTTTGGAGATCAGCTTCTGAATTTCAGGCTCCAGACCTGAGGCCGCAAGAGACGGTTTTTACATTAGACATAATGACATGAACAGCCAGTGGCCATAATCACAATTAGTTCTTTGACTGACTGTGCAACTACACAAACAAAGTGTAGTTTAAACAAAGGCAGTCAAAGATAGTGGAGAACTTTTGTAGCTGTGTTTTTGCTGGACTTTAGGCACAGGGAAAAAACACAAAAACAGGCTCCATCTCAGCTGATGGTAAAGAGAAGCGGTCAGCTCAGGCTGAAACAGACACAGCTGAACAGCGCGGCGCTCCGGATCAGAACAGAGAAATGAGGCACTGGTATGGACCGATGTCCTTGTTGACCTCTTCTGACCTTTCACCGCCATCTCTTTGACGTTTTTGGTCTTCTCACTGATCCATTTCTCCCGGCGGATGTGTTTTGTGGTGCTCATCAACTTGTTCAGCTTCATAATCTCCTGAGTGAAGGAAGGGGTGTGAAAATGCATGTGTGAAACCTAATAACAGCAGTTTTTGGTGGAAGAAACCTCACTCACATTATAAGTGAACTTTTATAAGACAATAAAACATTAAATACAATGCAAAAACTGTCAAATAACTCATCAATCCATAAGCACTTGTCCTTCCTGTAGCTTTTGGGCTCTGACAGTCTCTCTGGCTCTTGTGTTAGGAGCTTCAACATGTCCAGCATTTCATTCAGTGTGGTTTTTGACTGAGCCCTGCTCGATGGTGCCCCCTGTTGCTGGTCCTCCATGCTCACAGACCTCTGCAGAATCTCCTGTGGGGACGAGTCATTTTTAGAAAACACGCTTCAGCCGCTGGGTTACAGATAATGGAATTAAGAGCAGTCTGAGGTAAGCGATTACCTGCAAACACTGAGAGCTTCTGCATAAAGATCTGACGGGTGATGCAGGCCTCAGATGCATCACATCTTCTAAATCAGAAACCACATGAAGAAAATAGTCAAGCCAAACTTCATGACTCTAATCGTAACACTTATGGGAACTCCACTTCCACACATAAACACATTTCAAAACCGTACAAAGCGAGGTATCTGACTGTTTTATATCACGAAACGCAGAATGTAGCTCCGGGCAGGTAAGTTTGATGGATAAACAGCACACCCGTGTTCTTAGCTTTGATATCAGATGGAGAAGTTGGTGAACTCTTGGTGAGTTTTTTACTGCCTGCTTTTCCAGCATGCCTCAGTGCCTCCAGCTGCTCCTCTTCTGTGTGCTGGACCTCCACAGCATACAGAGTTCTCTTCTGCTGAAGCTCCTGTGATTCAGACACATTCACAAACATCACATACAGATCAGTAAGAAAACAAGGCTGGTTTAAACTACAGCAGCAGTGTTAAGTATACTAGTATACTGTAGTGTTCATATATTAGGCACTTTTGAGTATTGTACAGTAGTATAAATGTAACAGTACAGCACAATTACATTAACATTTATGCGTTTGGCAGACGTGTTTATGTACCTGTAGTCGAGCCATGCGGGGTCTCTCCTCTCTGATGTGTTTTCTATTGTCACAAATAAAAAGATCAAATGCATCACCTTCTTTTTGGATGCCAGCAGGTGTTTGAGGGCATTCTCATTGTCTCTCTTTCTTTTGACATGGCGACGAAACCAACGCTGGATAGTAATAACTGCGTGGTTCAGTTGCTGAATAAACCTGGAAATAAAGTTTTAGTATTTATAAGTGTGTTAATGTCAGCGTGTAAAAAAGCCATTTAAATCAGTTGAAAACGTTTCTGAGTGCTTTTGGTTTGAACTTGAGTCCATATGAGTTTGCTTGTTGGTGTGAAAAGGGTTTTCTAAACAAAGTGGATCGGGTTACAGTTCATGTGTGTGCATTCACATTTACAAGGAAACTTGAAGTGAACTGCTTATTGTACAATTTGTATCTTTATAGTGTCCTGGTCACACTTAATTAATAATGTATAATAGTCCAGTAATTCTTATAGCTCCTGACCGCACACTAAATTGTGTTTGGCGACATGAGAAACATGAGAAATTGTAATTATCATGGGCTAGTGCGGACCTTTCTGCCTCCTCCTCTGTGACTTCTCATCTGCAGGGTTGACCTGAGCTCCGGGGGCTACATGGGGCACTGTTATTGGAGCTTGACGACGGTGAGGAGAAGTTCTTCTGAGATTTAGTGAGAGAAGCGCCTGCATCTGCAGATGCATCATCATTTACTGTGGCTTTGATGATGTTACTGTTACAACAGAGGTGGACAGAGACAGAGAGTCAAATGAACCTGAAACAGGATACTCAAAAAGAAACGGAGGCTTTATGTCTAAAAACAGTTCTGCAATCATTGCATATGCGTAATGAGCGTACTTGATGGGAGGCTTCTGACTGGAGCTCTTGGGAGTGAGGGGCTTCTCTGAGTGGTTGTTATGAAGGATGGTGGTCACGGAGTTTCCCACAGCTGCTCTATTGCTCCTGAATGTCATTATATTTAAAAAGAATATACATATTTTTACAGCAAATATTTCCAAAGTTGCACCAAAACGTTAAGATTAAATAAAAAAAAGTCATAAAGTATAAATATAAAATAAATAATTATTAGGAAATATTCAATTAAAACAAATTCATCAAATTTGTGTTTTGATTCGGCAGTAAGACAATAAACAAGCGTGAAGTACATGTGGTGTCAATGACTCATCGTCATGGCAACACCTGTTGTTGGCAGTGAGGTTGTCAGCCAGTGAGACTGCAGCTTCTCTGTTCTTCAGACCTGTCTGAGAATGAGTGTGAGAATGAGTGTGAGAATGAGTGTGAGAATGAGTGTGAGAATGAGTGTGAGAATGAGTGTGAGAATGAGTGTGAGAATCAGTGCGAGAATCAGTCTGAGAATCAGTGCGAGAATCAGTCTGAGAATCAGTCTGAGAATCAGTGTGAGAATCAGTGTGAGAATCAGTGCGAGAATCAGTCTGAGAATCAGTCTGAGAATCAGTGTGAGAATCAGTGCGAGAATCAGTGCGAGAATCAGTGCGAGAATCAGTGCGAGAATCAGTGCGAGAATCAGTCTGAGAATGAGTGTGAGAATCAGTCTGAGAATCAGTCTGAGAATCAGTCTGAGAATCAGTCCGAGAATCAGTGCGAGAATCGAGAATCAGTCTGAGAATCAGTCTGAGAATCAGTCTGAGAATCAGTGTGAGAATCAGTGTGAGAATCAGTGTGAGAATCAGTCTGAGAATCAGTGTGAGAATCAGTGCGAGAATGAGTGTGAGAATCAGTGTGAGAATCAGTGTGAGAATCAGTGCGAGAATCAGTGCGAGAATCAGTGCGAGAATCAGTGTGAGAATCAGTGTGAGAATCAGTGTGAGAATCAGTGTGAGAATCAGTGTGAGAATGAGTGCGAGAATGAGTGCGAGAATGAGTGCGAGAATCAGTGCGAGAATCAGTGCGAGAATCAGTGCGAGAATCAGTGTGAGAATCAGTGTGAGAATCAGTGTGAGAATGAGTGTGAGAATCAGTGTGAGAATCAGTCTGAGAATCAGTATGAAAATCAGTGTGAGAATGAGTGCGAGAATGAGTGTGAGAATCAGTGTGAGAATTGAGAATCAGGTGAGAATCAGTGTGTGGGGTGAGAATGTGGTCATCTGAGAATAGTCTGAGAATCAGGTGAGAATCAGTGCGAGAATCAGTGTAGAATGAGTGAGAATGAGTGTGAGAATCAGTGTGAGAATCTGAAATCAGTGCAGGTGCGTGTGAGAGTCTGAGACTGTGAGAATCAGTGAGAATCAGTATGAACCTCTGTGAGTGCTGACTCAGCCTGAAACAGCATCAGAAGTCCAGTCACACAGAATATTCCACATTAAATTGATCTGCCTGAGATTTAATAAAAGCAATATATATTTTTGGATAAAAGACATGGAGTCTGACAGCTTGAACAAGATCAGCCGTGAGAAAGCAGTACCAGGATGTTCCAGGTAGTGCGGCCTCTGGATGTCTTGGAGAATCTGGCCAGCTTCCTGCATCCATCAGTTGTTGAACTGCTGTTGAACAGACACGTCACGCCCAGAACCCGACGAGCTCCTCCCATTGACAGTTCTGATTGGTGAAGCGGGGGGCTTACGGCCCTCTGATTGGCTGGATGGGCGCGTCTCTTTGATTGATGGCGAAAGAGGCGTGGCACAAACTCGGTGGGCGTGCAGCACAGATGAGATGACGTATGATATATATGATATATATATATATATATATGAGATATCACGTATGATATATATGATATATATATATATATATGAGATATGATGTATGATATATATATATGAGATATGACGTATGATATATATAATATATATATGATATATATATATGAGATATGACGTATGATATATATGATATATATATGATATATATATATATATGAGATATGATGTATGATATATATGATATATATATGATATATGTATATGTATCCTAAAGTTGTTAGTGGAGCATGTTTAAAACGTTAAATATAAAACGTTATATATACATAACATCCTTATAACCAGGCAATAACAGGCCATGTGTTTTTATTACTTAATGGAAACGTTGGGGAAATCTGCAACCTAAAACTGTTAGCTGGGCAATGGGATAATTGCTGTGCTCTCTGCATTCTGTAAACCAGTTTGCTGCTGTGTAATACATCTGTATTTACAAACCGATTAACCAGAAACACACAACAGTACATCATACAGAAGACTGGGTGTGATATTTGTTCACTAAATGTTTGATCCCTGAGACAAAGATTAAGTGCTCATTCAACACACATTCAAAGTTTTAAAGAGCCAACCCAGATTGCTTTAAATCTATTGTATTAACAAGACAAAAAGATGAGGAATGACTCTCAGTCATACTATAGTTCACAAACACGACTATACAGGAACATCCACATGACAACCACTTCAAAGTACAGAACATGTTCAGAACATTTATCGTCTGAACTCCACTGCGAGTTTCCAGATCTCTGCTGCTTTGGCAAGAGTCATTTCCTCTGGAAGATTGTCTAGACCAGGAAAGGAATTGATGTTCTTCTCCTCCAACAGGGATTCCATCGTGCTCTTGATGCTATGTGAGCAACACAAAAACACAGAGCGGGGTTTAGTGTTTAGTGGGCTTTAGGATCAACAGTTAGCCCTGCTGTCTTGTTGTTCACAGCACACGCTTTCATTTTCACTCTGTGACCAGCAGTAAGTGATCTGAGCAGGGCATGCTGACAGATGAAAGCCTGAGAGGGTCAAAATGTGCCGGAGGGGGTCAAAGTGTGTCTCTCTTGGGTATGGAGCCCACAGGTTCCTGGGGGACCATTAGGTCTAGGAGGTCTTTATTGTTGTGATTAAAAGTTCAGAGTAAAAGCTTGAAAGACCCTTATGTCTCTTTAGGTTGTAAATGCTATAGGATGTGTATAAGCATATTAACTTAGTAAGCAAATGATTCATTTGGTGAATGATTACATTTTGATGTCATTTAGGTGTATTTTGGACTTGTCTGATGTTCGCTTAGAAGTTCCATAAGCCAGATAACAAAAATGATTTGCTTCCGTATGAATTTATGAATTCAATTATTACACAGCTCCTTGCAGTACCTGATTTTGATTAGTCAGTTGCAAATATTACAAAAAAATACAAATATTTTTGTATAATGACTGTTAAACTGTAGAAGAACTCCAGAAGGCTGGAGAACAGGGTAATGAAAAAGAATTCTTACTCCCAATGTGGAGCGAAGCCCTCGTCTACAGAGCCTTTGGCCTTGAGCTGGAGCAACTCATGTAGCTCCAGCAGGAGAACATCAATGTCTGTGACCCCGAGGAAAACCTTCACCTGCTTTCTCTCGTCTGAAGTCAGTTTATCTCTGAACTGTTCAGGCAATCTCTGAAATGGATCCTGTTAAGAAAGATAGAAAGCAGATTGCAGAAACCAACAAATAACACTTCTAAATTAAAGTATGCCCACACCGGAAGTACCAACTGGCTCCATTGTTCTCATGCACTTCAAGAGAAACAGACAAACTGAGGGTGTGGCTTGTTTTTCTCCACTGGAAGCTGACTGGATCTAGAAAAGCTGTTTTTTCAAAGCTTTGGCTTCATTTGACTTCATTTACAACATACATAATGAAAAGCAGGTAAAGTAACCTGCACATTAACCTGTTTTAAGCAATGCACATAATCATCAGTTGTATTCCTACCATGTCTGTTTAATTCTAGACAAGCGGCTCAAGGCTATAGCTAAAGTGTCTAAAGGAATTGATTTCACGCTACAGATTGAATGTCAGTTTACCTGTCCTTTTCTCATCATCTGTTCACTCCTCCAGCAGGTGAGAAGCTGCCAGGTGGCCGTACACTGACTAAGCCGGTTCTCCTTCAAAGCCTGAAACATAAAGTTACAGAAGCAGATTTACACTGATAAAAGCTGAACACCCATTTGGTTAAAATCAAGCATTGAATTAAAAGTTCATTCAAGACGATGACTGATGTTATTTAAAGTTTAAGCTCTTGTCACAGATGTAAGAATAAGCTTGGTGTGAAGATCCACATAGGAAGCTAACATCTGTCTCACCTCAGCTACGCTACTGGAGATGTGTTGGTTCATTTTCAATGACTTTTTTAGATAGGACAGCAGCAGATCCTTTGGATCTCCTCCGGATTTACCGAGGAAACGAAGCCCGATCTCCACAACATAAACTGCGTTGCACACTTCAGTGAATGAGCGCAGGACTGATCTCATGGAGCTGAGCATGGAGCTCTTTAGAGGTTCCTGAAGAACACAGTGAAGATGTGAGTCCTTTAAAATGACCAAAGTAATAAACAAACCCAAAAGAAGTCCAGTAAGGCTAAAGACAGTTACCTGAGGTATTTTGGCTCTAACTTCAGTAAGGACCTCTGAAAAATCCTGATGGTGTCTTCTCAGATACTTCTCAGTGTTCTGCAAGCAAAAATGTTTAAAGAAAATGGTGTGATCTACATGAAAACAACTATGACGGCTGGAAATGTGCAGCACTCACAGTTTGAATGCGTGGTTTGCCTGCAAAATATCGTCTGCCGAGTTCCCTCTCAATAGCCCGGTGATCATAGGAGCTTGCTGTTTGATGACCCTTCTCTAAGGTGTATTGGCAGTTAGCTAACACCAGGGGAAGAAACTCCCTCTCTGGGTGACACAGGGCTAAGAGACTCTCAGACAGTGCAGCCAACGACACCTTATAGTCACTGTAGGCCAAAATATCAATAATATGTTTAGATGTTAATATAGCTATCTATGCAAATAATGAAAGCGGAGATATTTACATTCTCATAAACACACCTGTCCTCCTGGTCATTCTCCTGTTGTCTGCACAGTTTTCTGGATTCTCGCACCAGACTGTTGTGTGTTTCAGACAGGAGATCTATGATGGCGTGCAGACATGAGCCTGGTCCATGACGACTCAGTGAGAGAAACTGCCCAGAACTTTCTTTAGTCATGTCTTTCTCAAATAGTGCACGATCCAAACCCACTAAAGCTGAAATAATAAAACAAATGACTGGAATTATTTTTTGCATATTTGATTTGAATTATCTGCAAAATGGAGCAGATGCAAAAAACATGAATTTGGTTTCACTAAAATTCAAATTATATCAATTCTGTCTGCCATCATTTCACAACAATAAATGTTTTCTAAAAACAAAGAAAAGTTTAGAGGTTTTGATAAAATTGCTTCTGTTTTGCTTTGTGACTAAACAAAAAGTGCAAATCTGTTTCAAAGATTCTGGTACTTTTAGAGTTTGGAAAATCTGTAAAATATAAACATTAAAAAAATTGAACAGCTTAAATGACTAAACTCTTACAAACATCTACTGGTAGTTAAAAGCGTAACAAAATTAATAATAAATCTTATCCATCTTACCGTTATTGGCAATTTCTATTTTGAGAGTGTTCCACACCTTCATGAAGATCTCTGCTCTTTCAGACAATAACTTCCTCTGATGACCTATTTAGATGATAAAAATTAAACTGCATAAATTAATCAGTTATCTCAAGCTGTGTACAGAGGCACTGGCAGCTGTATGAATAAGACAGACCAGCAGAAATTCTGTGTAACAGTGTGAAGATGGTGTAGCTCTGAGTCTCAGATCCTGGAGGAAGCAGCTTCATTAGATCAGACAGCAAGGCAGCAAGAGACGGCAGATGAATCAGCTGTCTTATGCAATGCACCTGAAAAACACATAATATAAAAACAGCCTGTCACAGCAACCAGTGGTGTGGGTTTAGAGCAAGACTGTGTGACTAAAGAAAGTAAGAATGTGTGACTGTGTCAGTATATATACTGTACTGTCAGTATATAGACACATATCTATCTACATATATAATTGTACAAATAATAACCCTGATGGAGTAAACATTTAACTGTTATACATCCTCTGTGAACTCACTTTATTGATATAAAGATTGAGGAGGGGTTGATTTTGGTCTATTTGTTGGGAGAAGCTCTCCACTGTTAGAACAGGTGAAGGGCTCCAGAAGGCGGAGTGGTGGGTGGGGCAGTTATTAGGGAGATGAAGGATTTTTTGAGGATCTCCCCCCAGAACCTTCATCAGAGGACTGTCAGACAGTCTGTCATCAGATGCAATCAGATCCTGCGCACGGCTCAACATGCTGTTCAGATTCTGACAACCACAAACAGAGAATTTCAGTTGAACAGTGACCGTCAACATGCATGTATTTTAAAACAATCACATCTTGGTTTTAAAATGATTCACAAATCACATAAAGAATCATATGACCATCACAAAACATTCAAACTGTGATTGTGACATTCAAAACTTTGAACTGTGACATTTAAAAGGAAACGTGGTTCAGAAATGAAAGTTAATATACTGCAGTATAGAAGTCAGTTATTCACCACATGAGTAGCAAAGTAAAAATACTTACCTGTAAAACAGGACTAATGACTGAATTACAGACGGTTCTCTCCCACTGCTCTCTGGATCTGCGTGATGACAGATCCCCACCAGCTACCAATGAGAATGAGTTTTAACTCAGATATTAGGAACACAGGAAAAACATACAGTCACAGTCAGAACAGAAAGTGGTTTTGCATTTTAACTCAGAGTCTGTCAGTATCAGAGCACCTGTAAGTTATATTAGAGCTTCTACTTTCTGCTAAAAGTTTCCAGATTATTTAATTTGTTTGCACTCGTTTCCTTTTAATGCCATTTCAATTTAAGTCATTTACATGTTTTACTTCTTAGATTTACATAGAATGTGTAAATTACAGTCTAAACAGTGTATTACAGTGTAGGTTTAATATCAATCAAGGAGTTTTCACACCTGTGTTAGCCTGTAAAAATGTGTTGAGGATCAGATGAACCACGATGGCTGTGTCGTCTATGTTGAGATTTAAAGTTTTCCCAAGAACTGTCATGTCCTTCTCAAGATGTTGCCAGAGGAACTCCAAGACATTATAAACAGCAGGCTGTATCATATTTCTGATGCCCTGTAACAAATCAGAATCTTAGTTTTACAAAACAACACTGATTTCCTAAAGATAGTGATACACTAACTATTTTTAGTCCCCTGTAGTTGATAATTTTATCCCTTAAAACTCACCTTTGGTCATCAAAATTACATATTTAATTTTTTTCTGGTAAATAATATCTTCAAGCCTTTAAATAGCTTGAATGTTACCACACTGTTGCTTAGTATAAGCAGATACATCAATATGCAAACAACTATTACTTGTAAAAATTGCATAACATACATCATCCAATTTACTGATGCACAAACGAGCAGGAAACTTTTAAACAAACTTTTGCTTTCAAAACAGACATGGCTTCTTAGAACAACTGTCTTCACCTGCTGATGGTGGATAGCCCCTTGCAACATGGCCAGATGAAGAAACAGACGGAGAACACAGGACTGTGCTGGAGACAGAGTCCGGTCTGGGGCTTCAGACCGGTTACTAGCGTCCCCTAATATGTGCCCCGGTCGCGTCATATCTGTGACTCTATGAGCTTGAGTAAAACCAGCCACTGGAATATGATGATGGCCTCCTATAGGCACTCCACATGTGGCACATTTTGACGATTCCATTGGTTTACCACACTAAATACATTGAGAAACAGGTGTGTCTAATAAATGACTTACAAACCATAGTGTTAATAGTGAAAATGATAGAAAATACGCCTCTTACCTCTCCTACAAAGCATACATGACCGTTAGCACAATCTGAAAGGTAAGAAAGATGAATATAGTGTCAAAATTAAAAAAAAACAATAATGTTTTATATACTAATGTAACATTTTAATGAAGAGACACTCACGGTATATCTTAAGGTTCTTTTCTTTTAGCCACTGTTGGGCTTCGTTCGTGTGGTCATCTGGCATAGTGGGCAGGAAGGATCCCTGAAGAAGGGCAGAAAATCACAAAGGGCTGTTTACACAACGACAGGTTCACAATAATTTGAACTGTGCCATTCTAACTGTTGAGTGTCAGAGTGATGGGACCAGAAACCTTCTTAAAAGGGCATAAATGTTTACTTTTAATTGACATGAAACACTTTTGGGAAGTATCAGAAATGCAGGCACTTCTGAAAGTTGTTATTCTAACATAGAAACTTCATTAGTGTGGCTAAACCCTTACTGTCATGTTCTGAGGTTGAGTGGCAATGCTGTGGATGGGAATGAGCAGTTGTGTCTTGCTCTGAAACACGGCACTTGCATGCACCAGCAGCTCCAGAAGATGGCGACGTTGAGCAGGTACAGCAGCATTGAGACTCAGGGGAGATCCTGGTCCTCCAATCTGATTGGACAAGAGAGCAGTACAGAGCTCTCCGACATGTCCTGTGACCTTCTGTCTAATAACCACCATCAAGATCTTCAGCTCCTGTTGAGAGGACAACAAAACATTGTAGAAGAATTTCATATTCATTTCTGAAGTTGCGAAACAAAACTCAAAACACATGGTTTTGGTCTATGATTTCCCCATGTCTATGGTCAGAATAATTGTATTGTGAAATATGAATGTGATTTAAAATTGGTTTGTGCAAGGTTTTCTTTTCATACATACAAAAATAACCAACTTTTACCCGTTCTTGAGGACATAAAGCTCTTTCAGGCAACATGAGGCGACAGGTGACCTGCCTGAACACAGCAAGAGTCATCAAGACATTTTTCAAGGGGCCTAAACCATCCAGTGCCTGAAACGAGAAAATAAACAAGTTCTATTTACACACAAGTTTCATGGACAATATAAAGTTCTCATTATATTGTGTTTCTCTGGAATAGCTGTTCAAATATTCATATATGTATTGTATATTTAATAAAAATGCTCTACAGGTACTTTTGTAAGTTCATCTGTGTTGCCGTCTTGCAGCGCTTGTCCCACCCCATCCCTGAGGGTCCGATATGACTGACCACAACACAAAAACCGATCCACCTCAGCCGGAATCAACCTCTGTAGAACAGAGAACACCACAGTGAATATGGAGCATGTTCTAGAAAATTCCTTTTAATATCCACAAGAACAATTTCTTTAAACTACGAAACCTTATAACACCAGAAACAGTGTAAAATTATAATTTTTCGTACATGAAGGCGAAGAATCTCTGCAGGGAAGATCCATTCATAATCAGTGCTGTTGATCAAGACTTGAAGACAGTCCATGCCAGCCCACCTGTTGAGAACTCGGAGCAGATAAACTCGGTACCAGTCATTGTAACTGTAAGAACACACAGCCTTCAACTGCTCCAACAAACTCAGCTCCACATCCTCACAATACCCTGAAAGATGCACAATATTTATGTTACCAAAAAAAGACATGAAGTGGGTGATTTCTGCATCTCCACCGACACCAAATATTAACCATGTTCTGTCAGCTGTCTTGAACACCACTCTCATCTGCCATTGGTTAAGCAAACAGACAGTCCCGCCCCCAAACTTTTTGTCTTAAACTCAAGTCAGATTACTAATTTATCTCATTTAATTTGGTATCAGAAGCTACAGTGAACTCAAATCAAGCCCCCTCACCTGGTCTTTGGCCGACAGCTTTGGACAGGATATGAGCAGCAGATTCCAGACACATTCTGAGATGAGCCATAGACAGCAGAAATCCAGCCGGGTCGTGCTGTCTGGAGGATGTCTGTTTACGAGCCAATCGGCTGAGAAAGGTCACATTCTCCTGTAGACGTCTTTTACTCTCTTCCACCTCAACAGCTCCGTTTAATCCGGAACAGAGCAGGGAATCCTGAAAATAAACATGCGCTTTTAGACACAAGCATGCAGAACTAAGTGGCTGAAAACAGCATATAAGGGTAACGCAGAAAATTATAACTTCAACACTTGTCTATTGTAGAATGAGTTATGGGTTATTAATAGCAGTAATCGTGATGCTTTAGCACTGCTGAGTGATTATGTGGGGCAAAAACAGAGCTTATGACATACTTGAAAACAGTTCACAAAGAGCCGGTAGAGTTCAGTCCTGTCCTCCTGATCCAGAAGTTTGTTTTCCAGGTTTTCCAAGTAGCTTTGAATGTGCTTCTTTACCTGTTTGAAGCTGGACAGATGATATGACTTCAAACTGTGTTCTTGATGAGAAACTTGAGGAAGTTAATGGTAGGGTGGCAATTTCAGAGAAGCTAGCAATACCGAGCTGTGATTGGATAATTATTTTATGGTCCGGTGCCTTCCAGAGAAGATATATATTTTTATATATCCGAGCAGCTTACTTACTGATTACTATCAGGATGTGAAGAGACTTTCAGCCAGCATAACAAAACATGTTTCCGGACAAAATCATCTACCCTTCAAATAAAACTCTCTAAATAACGGGAGAATACAGTAGCTCCTAAACAGCAAGTCACATGTGCATATGTATGTGTGATTAGTTTATAGGTCACCTGTACTGCAGAAGGAGTTTGGGCAGCACAGAGCGCACCACAGGGCTCTGGTCAACACACTCCAGGAATGGCGTGAGCTCTCTGGTCTTATAAACATCTCCTTTATGCACACATGTACGCACAAACATTAAAATACAAACTTTGTTATAAGGAGCAGACCATGATGTGTTTCTTAGACCATGGTAAACATCTCCCACCATGTGCTGAGATGAGGAGTGAGAAAAGCAGCTCCACCAGGTCTTCTGGGAGGTCCTGATTATCCGTCAGACAGAAGCGAGAGACCACCTCCAGGAAAAAACTGTTACAGCATTTCCTTATCTCATTGTGCTGACTCAGAGCTAAACTGTAACAGACATCAAACACACAGCAGAGTTCATTAAATACATCTGCTCTGTTTGCCAGCCTGTTTGTTCAGTCTAGACGGGTGCCGGAGATGAACAAGAGTTAAATGAAGGGGTTACTCTCACTCAGTGTTATTGCAGACAATGGGCCGGTAGTTGTTCGGCAGAGGAGCTCTGCACATGGGACAGTATTGGGCTCCTTCTCTTTCTGTGAATTTTGTCACACAGGCCAAACAAAACACATGCTCACAGGGGAGAATCGCAGGTTTTGACAGGTCTGAGAGACACACCGGACACTTCACCCCATACCTGAAGCAAGAACACATGCAAAACAAGACTCAGCTAAGGGAATGTTTTTAGAACATTGGCTAATGTTCTCTAAAAGTTCTCTCAACATTATCAAAAACGTTCTTGCAGTAACATAGAATGTTTCTTTACCTTTATATATCATATACCAAAAACATTGTTCTTATGTAGCTAGTGGAACGTTTTAAAAACATTACAGAATTATAAAAGGTTTAATTACATTTCTCATATCCAAGAAATGACATTAATACAATATCTACTGGACATTAACCTTTCAAAATAACCTTTTTAATGTTTGTTACTTAATGGAAAGTTATGAAAACGTTCTTACAACCAAATATTGTTAGCTGGGGAAATTGTATGGTATGATATAAATGTTTGCATGGTGGCATTTGTTAATTTGTTGTGATTAGGAATGAAACAAAATAACAAATATTGCCTGATAGCCATTGTGGTCCAGATATTTATGGTAATAAAATGAATATTATACAGCTCAGAATAATATTATAAGAATAATGCTAGAAGCAGGCAGCTTTACCGCAGTTCTCTGCTGATAGACTCATTGTGGTAATCATTGAGTATGCGGATGATTTGTTGGAGATCATCTTTGCTCCTCAAATTAGGAGATCCTTCCATCAGCTATGAGAGAGGAAATGCAAGCAGCTTTTCTGTTAGACCTTTAATATTCCTGCAAAATATCTGTTTCTTACAAGTAGATTAAAAAGGAAATCAAAAAGTTTCTTGCATAACGTTAATAGACTTTTTTTAATGTTTTATATCTATATTTAAAAAAGTTATTCTTAAGTAGTGGAATGCTTTAAAAAGTTACAGAATGAAGAAATGTTTGAACAATGCTCTTACAACCAAGCAATAATGTTATTGCAATGTCTTAACGTTGTAACTGGACATTTTGAATGTTTTTAAATAACATTCTTTAACTTTTTGTTACTTTATGTTTATAAACATTAGCGAAACATTTTTACAACCTAAAACTGTTAGCTGGGTAACAGAGTGAACAGGAAGTCTAGACTCACCCCATGTAACTGGCTGCAGTGTTTCAGAGTCACTGCCTCTATCCTCTCATCCTTCACATGTGCCTTGACAACCACCTGTTCAATGAAGGAAGAAACCAGAAGCCTCCCCTGCCACACTGACCTGAAAGAAGATTTTAAAATGACATCTTTATATCTCAGCAGATCACCATCATGTATTTATCTTAGAATGCAAAATCATGCCTCTACAGCGATAATATTTAATTTTGCAGCATATTCTTCATATCTCACTTTATAGCATCCAGCTGTTTCAGACAGCCGGGGCTGCAGAGGGCGCTGTAGCCGTAACTAAGCACTCTCACTAAACAGGGCTGAAGTTTCTCAACTCTTCGCAAGAAGGTCTGGCATTCAGATACCGATGTCAAAGGTAGAAGTTTTGTTTCCTCAACACAGATACCAACAGCAAGAATATCCTCACACTGTAACAAACAAACACAAAAATAAAATCTCTTTCGGAAGCACAACTAAAGATGTCATCAAGTCATTTTTTCTACAATCTCATACTTTTGTGCTTCAAATCAAAGTTTGTGATGTTGTGAGACATATCAGGACTTTTGCTTTATGAATTTATTTAAAAAATTATTAAAATCCCCATGGAATAACATTAATGGACAATAGATTTGGAACATGGCAGCTGATAAAACGGACGGTTACTTTTTGCACTTTTGCACATATTTGCTGTATTTGTATATAAGCTGCCTCCTCACAGTT
Source organism: Chromobotia macracanthus (assembly GCA_036877525.1). NCBI lineage: Eukaryota > Metazoa > Chordata > Actinopteri > Cypriniformes > Botiidae > Chromobotia > Chromobotia macracanthus. Next base: position 441,790 of record JAZGTH010000029.1, read on the forward strand.
CTCACCATGTCAAAGCTTGTTTTCTTCTGTATTTTGTCCTTAATGATTTCCACCAGTTGAGGGCTCAGCTGAAGGGCATGTGACAACGTGTCTAGGCGTGGGGCGTAAATTTGCGCCGCTGCAAGGATCCAAGATGGAGAAAGATGAGGGGTTACTGACATCTTTTCCTGCAGTGCAAACACGCATCCCAGCACTGCCGCAGCGAAGACCTGTGGGAACCCCCACAAACCCACACCCACATTACATGAGGCACATTTTGTTACCTAACGGATAAAATGCCTGAACGTGCATACTACCTCCAACTCCTCCACAGAATGGACTTTGAATGATAAAAGCACATAGTCAGTCAGGTAGCGGTGACCCAGTTCAGCTCTTTCTCTCTCTAAAAGTTTTTCCATATAGCTGCCCAGGCTGCTGCCCGAAACAGCACTAACAAACTGCTGAATCCTCGCTGTGTTGCCATGCTCAGTGCCTGAAAGTTAATGGTTTAAAATAGATCTGAATTTGAAGTTGTGTCTGGTTAGCTAAATAACCAACACAAATGACAAGATAGTAAAAGACCTCACCTCGCACAAACTCTGATTCCTCCCATAAGTTCTGGCAGTATGTTTTTATCAGCCAGCTGAAAGGAGCAGCACAGGGCTGTTCCTCTTCTCCAACAAACAGGTGACACTGAACATTAATCTCCTGTTCTGGAGCACTAGAGGAGGAAAATAAGTCTACATTAAAGATTTCAAATGCTTCAAACCAAGATCATTTTCAAATGCGTCAAACCAAACATCCGGTGGAAGAGAACTGGTTTAATGACAGTAAACAGCATCACCTTAAAGTGCTTCTGCTGCATCATATTGAAACGTCACAGTGTTTAGTAAGGTTATACCTTGCATTTTGTGAGAAGGCTACATCAAGGAGTTGTTGATCTTGAAAGACATCCAGCCAGAACTGAACCAGTCCCTCACTGAGCCTAGACAGTAGGTTCAAGTTGCAGTCTCTGTCCAACACTTCTAACACTCGGGCAAACACAGGGCTCAAAACACCCTGCAGATGACGCCACAGTGTGTGCCTGAACACAAACACAGAAAACATAACAGAGAAAGATTAGAGAGAGACAGGCAGGCAGACTTATGGTAGTTTATGGAACCTGGAATGTCATTGCATCATTGTAGTACCGGAGAGTTCCACCTTCCTGTAGAGCTTCACGGTTCTTTGCTGTTTTAAAAGCCCAGTCCTTCGCATTTGGAATCAATTCCTCTTTTTGCTCAAGTGCAATCCTCAGTCTCTCCAACAACACTTCCTGAAAACGAACTGTAAACAAACACAGACAACATCTGTGACAACATCTGTAATTTCAATACGCAGTAAAACCTTAGGCTCTCTACCACCATCTCTGTTTGAAACATAAAATTGCAGGTTACTTGGGAGTTATTTTTTGTTACCTGGATGACAAGTTTGTAGTGCGATATAGTAGCCGACAACTCAAATTACAAATCATTATTATAAACTTACTGTTGCGAATCAAGGTAAGATAAGGAGATTGTGTTGAACACTGATCTGTCATGTTCTTGCTGAATAACCATTTTTTGTCCATTTTTAATCAAAAAAGTTACAGATGCTATTTTTAATGTGATATTTAATACAGCAAATTCTGACAACAACAGACAACCAACCAACCTCCTGTCCGTGGAGGGTCATCACCCAGAAGGAAAAGCAATATGTTCATGCGTGTCATACTCCTGGAGGTATTTTTGCCTGTGTCTCTCAGCAGTGAAACAGCTTTCTGGGTGCAGGATCTTATGAGGGACACACTGTTCAGATGAACTGAACTTTCCTGCCAACGAAAACCAAAATGTTTTTCTTAGAAGGTGTGAAATTCCTTCTTGTAAGGCACAGCGCTGATGTGTATTTCAACTGATCCATTGTAATCCATGTACCTTCTGACTTTCAGATCCATGTGTACCCATTTCTTCTGCATTTTTGACATCTGTAGAGGAATTAAACAAAAAGTGGCCACAAGTCAAGAGCCCACCTCCAAGACTCTGTGATACTCTGTACCCTACACACGGCCCATATCCCCTTCTTCAATGTAAATCTGTTGTGTTGGTCTCATACCTGACATTGTCCTGGAGATTAATTTGCTTATAGATATTCCACAAAAAGTTTCAAGATCTAAACTCATGTCTTCAGAATCTCTGAGGTCATCAATATGCACAGACAGCCAAACTCCTTAAGCAAGAAGATAAAAACATTTATTTTCACAGTTTCAAAAAACGCACTAATTTTCCCCCTGCCAACATACTGTAGATCCACCCACCTCCTTGAAAGCCGATGTATTTGTTGCCACTTGTTGTACACTGCTCCCCCATTCTGGAGAGCTTGGTGATGAACACAGTGTAAAAGTTGCTTTCATCTGACTTGTGGGAAGAGATTTCATTCATAGTACAGTACCTGAGGACACGTAAGTGATCAAAAAAAGCATTAATTAAGAGAATGAATCATTCTTACATACCAAGTGCTACTTAAATGAAATGAACTAATGCAAATAAATTATAAAACATACTATAAAAATCAACAAACATTCATAAAGCTGCAATCTATAACTTTTGCATCTCAACCACTATCTCTGTTTGAAATATAAAACTGCAGGTTACTTTACATACTTTTCTTTATGTTAAATGAAAGTCAAACTTACATTATCTGAGAAATCAAACCTGACAGCTCAAATTATAAATCATTATTATAAGCTTACCCTTGTAAATCAATGTAAGGAAATTGTTTTGAACTCTGATCTGTTGCGTACTTGCTCAATTTTTGTTAATTTTTATTTAGTAAAAGTCTGCAGCTTTAATGACTGACTGTGTTTGAACCATCAGCAACAAGGACTTACTTTGCTGAAGCAATGAGTTCATTTTTGCACAAGGACTCTTCCATGTCCATCTGAACCAGGAGAATGTGTAGGGTAAGCCCAGATTCCCTCAGGAAAGACCTGTGGGAAAAGAAATATACAGTATTTTAAATTCTGAACCAGTTGTGGCTTAAATTATTTATTAAAACTGTACTGTAAAGTCACTGTACTGACTGTAAAGTCAAATAAATGCTGTAATAAACTTTGCATTGTATTTTGTGTATTTTCATACATTTTGACTGGATTTTACCGTATTTTGCTGCAAAAAGAGGCTTCTGTGTCAAACTGGTGCAAAGAGAGCAAAAGAACCCGCTCAGTAGATAAACCCAAGGCTGGTGCAAGATTTCTCAAATCAGCTCCAGTGAGAAGATTGGAGAATGTTGTTACCTAACAGGATAATTATAAATGGAAATCGTAAGAAACATCTGAACAAAGGTAAGCGTGTTCTTTATCTGCAAATTATCAAATTATTATCTACACAAGTGAACATTACCTCCAAGAATCGGCTCTTGTCCTGATTAGTCTTGTTCAAATGGCTGTCTATCAGGTCCCTGATAGATTTATGGCTTTGCTGATGGAAATACATTCTCTGAAGCTTTTCTTTCTCCTGATGACCAAATTCTGAATATTTTAGCCTCAGGACAGAATCAGGTGTGGCACAGTTCAAGAGAAAGCTTTTGGCAGTTTCATAAGCCTCCTCTTCCTCATCCACAGTTCTATTTGACTCCATACTGTCTCCTGCCTCAAGTTCATCAGAATCATTATCAATTTTAATTTGGCCCAAAACATTACCAAGAGTCTCAATGTTTTCTTGAAATTCTGCATCTTCTACCTTGCCATCACCTTCCATTGATACACAGTTTTTTTGGGACTCCTCAAGGGCTTCCTTCATTTTCTGTGTGCCAGTCATACCTTTTTCTTCATCAGTTATTGAGTGGAGTGTCTCATTTTCCTTTCTCTTCATGTGCACACCCTTGGACTTGTCTTTAATAGCTTTATTATTGCCCTGTTTTTGTATTTTCTCCAAAGCCTGGAGAAGTGCACTGGCACACGCATCACCATGAAAACCAACAAAGGCATCCGATAAGCTAAAATCTGCTTTAGTAGATCCAGATTGCTGAACTCTTGAGAACTCTTGTGCCCAGATTTTGAGTTTCTCCAACACTCTGTGCTGCCAAGGCATCAGATCTGTACTCCTATCAACTTTGTGCTTCTCAAGTCTGTTTTTTAGAGGAACAGGAAACTTCTTGTAGACTTTCTCCTGGTCCTCTACCACAATCAGTCTGAAGTTTTTGTGTACTCTACATTTTACTCTATGCGAACCAAGTCCCAAGTCAACATACTGCTGTCCACTGAAGTAGACGTAGTATTGATTTAAGGCATCATACAAGCTCTCATAAAGATTGAGGAGATTCAAGAGGATCACGGTTCTACCTGTCTCCATGCACGCCTTTATTCGACTCACATTGCGACATACCTGGGCATACTCTTGGTCTTTTGGAAATCCTGAACCAAACACAATTTCAGGACATGTGTAGTTCCCCTTTGAGAAAATATGGTGTTGGATTATGTACAAAGCAGCACTGTTTGTCGTGAGCAAAAGAAGGTAGCGACATTCTTCATCATTGTCATGGTCCAGATTTTGTTCAATCATTTTTAATGTACTTGTCTCATGGACCTCTAAAATGTTCAGGAAGAGATCCTTGAAGTAATGAAGTGGATCAAAACCATCCCTTTGTCCACTGAAATTTCTCAAAATAGCCTCTGCCAGCTCACAGTCACTTGGTTCTTTGTCAGACTTTTTGACAGTGGCAAAAATCATTTTTATCAAACTATAATAATCACGGAGTCCAAAGAACTGTTCACTGTCATTTTTGCAGATGTTTAGGAAGCCCTTTGCCAATTTTGGCAGGAGGTGCCTGATTTTGAGAAGAACAGTGCTGGAGGATGAGCAGATTCCTTTGGCTGTTTCTACCAGGTCATTTTCACTTGGGTCCCAGCGAGATACAAAAATGCCTCTGTTCATTTTTGCTGGGTCGAGAGCCCAGTTTGAGATTCCAACAAATCCAACTTTCATGTGTGCGTCAGGTTTCTCGCTGTCTATGCATCCATCCTCTAGAAGAGGATGCAATGTCTTCAGTGGCATCTGTGGAGAGTCCTCTGCAAGTCCAATTTCATCCAACACAACAACTGACACATACTCATCCAAGTTCTTATCCTTTTGGAAACGTGCACAGTTCCGAAAGGTTCCTATGATCCCTTCAGGGCTTGAGTGAGGGCTGCATTGAAAAGACACTAGGTGAACCTCCTTGAGTTTCTTAAACAATTCACAGTGAGAGGCCTGACGCTGCATGGCATCTGCTACAACAGTCTTGGCCAGGGATTTTGAACTCCCAGGCTTGCCAACCAGAAAAAGTGGAATTCTCAACTCAATGCAGACCACCATGAGGAAAACATTCTCTTTCAAAGCCAAATTTTTGGCAATCGTCTCTCTCGTTTTAATGTGCTCAAGAAAAAAGTCTTGGCACGAAGATATCTTCTCTTCCAGTAACTTTTCAGAGTTGAATGGCAAAGGAAAGTACTTACTGATTGCAGAGAGGTAGCGACCTTTGTCTTCAAGTGACGGGTAATAGCAAACACCCACAGCAAGCACCAAGCATGTCAATGTCATCTTTTCCATTTCAACTAAGTAGTTATCTGGAAAAACATTATCCCTATGGTTGTAAAACCAGACTAGGACACACATGGATCTCTCCACATCTCGAAGACTTACAAAGCTGCATTCATCTGCTTGGCTGCGCATGTACCTTTGAGAGGCAGCCAGAACTTTTGTGATCACTTCCTGGCAGGTAAGGGGTAAGCGATGAACCCTTACTTGTTTTTTAACAATCTGATGAATGTAGGAGTGTTCAGTTGAATCGCTTAACTGTCCAAAATCCCATACCAAAGGCACCATGCTTGGGGGTAAAGGGTGGACACGGTACACAAGCTGTCTCATGGGAATTTTACCAAGGCGATCCTCTGTTTCCTCAGCTTTCACTCTGTATCCTAGCCCTGCACGTTCCAAACGATCAATCATTTTACGGGTGTGTCTTCTGTATGGGTTACAAGCAGCAATTATTTTCAGACCAGAATTTTTCTTCAAAGGAACTCCTTGTACAGTTTTGTCACAAAGCACTTCCTTGATGGCAAAGATTGCTTCGGTTGTGTTGGCTTCATCAAAAAACAAAACTGTGTCAAGTTTATATTTTTGGCGATTGTTTAGAGCAATTTCTTCTGCCTCCCTCACCTTCTTGTAGATGATCTCAGAGGTAGTACCTCCATGGACTTTGACTAGTTTCATGTTCTCAACATCTCTGCCTTCACGCTGCAGATCACAGAGAAAGCGCACCAGCCGCGTCTTCCCACAGCCTGTTTCTCCCATGATGATCACTGGAATCTCACATCTGAATCTCATGTGAATGGCCAACATCTTCATAACATTGTCAGCAGTGAGCTCATATGTCGGATCTGGATCTTCTTTCTTCCAACCTTCTGTAGCACCGACAACATAGGAAATTCTCTGAATTTTTTCTGCTCTAGACAGGTTGTCAAAGTCCTCAGAAAGGTTAATTCTTTGTCGCTGTATACCTGAGAAAAGCTCTTGTGACATCACATTTCCCATTAACACTTTGCCACTTTGTGGATCGACTGCATTGAGAATTGTCCCATTTGGTTTCACGTGAAATCCCAAGAAAGACATAGTGAAACGATCCGCATTAAAAAAGATGTATGGGTGTGATTCATTTTCCCATCGCTTTCGAATAGTTAGTCTGGACAGGATATCTTCCTCATCATTCTCAGAGAAGAAGGAAGGGCTTTGGTCAGAGATGTCAATGGAAGGAGAGGAAAAATCTCTAGCCATGTGAATCATGAATTTTACTATGAAGTCCTTAAAGCCTCTTAAATGTTCAGCAAGGAAGTCTGGATCACAGAACATGGAATTCTCACAGTCTTTGAGTTGAAGGTTAAGAAACCAAGTAAAGTGCTTTAATTCTGCCCATGATGGGTCCTTCAAGCCACAGTTTGACAAAAGATGATGGAGACAGTCAACTGGATCACCTTCCACAGACTGAGCTTGATAATTGAATTGATCCAAGTTCAAATTCCTGTTGAATCTCCGTAAGTATTGATAAGGCCTCTGTATGTGTTCACTCTTAAATTCTCTTATGTCCATCAGGGGATCTAAGGATGTGTATCCCTCTTGTTTCTTCCTGATCTCCAAAGCTTTGACTTCTTTAGGGGGTCTGCAGAAGATAGTAGGTAGCACATGCAAAAACCTATGGTTTGTCTGTAAAGCACAAAAATAAGATAATACAGGTAAGTTCCAGAGTGATAAAGTTTAACCTATGCCTTAAAGAAGGAAACTTAATAGAAAGTTATGGTAAAGCAAGAATTCTACCATTGTTATATATTATGAATATAACAAGATGCTGCAGTTCTATTACTATGAATAGGGGTAAGTGCAATACTCAGTATGGCCACACTAGCGAAGGAACACTAGCCTACTCATAGAAAAAGTCAATCGTCAATCACTAAAGAGTTACATTCTCTGGGGGAGGGGCTCTGTACAGAATGTTACGGGGGACTATCTGTAAAAATTGGTTTTACTAAGTGCAATTTGAGCTTAAGAAACAGAAGTAATGAATCAGCTGATGTCAGGTTTAATGGTCGGAAATATTCTGTTTTATTGTGACCTTAGCCAGCAATTTTAGGGATATCTGTCTTCCCCCATTCAAGCAGATAGGACTTTGTCTAATATGACTGAAATAGCTTGGATTGTACCTCCATTTGTATTTGACTGTTAAGACCAACACCTTGCTGAAGTGTTTCAATTGCCACCAAGTGAGCTGGATTCCTCCTCCATATGTTTCCCTTGCTGTCACTGAGACATCCCAGAACAATTAATTTGAACAGGAACTCCTCCAAGCCACAACGTACCTGTAGAATTGAGCAATCCATTAAAATATCAGAAATGTAAACATAAATGTAATTATTCAAATTCTGAAATTACATAACCAAATATAGTATATAATACTGCACACTATGAATGAAAAAAGATCTGTTGAGAAACATACTGCTGCTGTATCAATGTGCAACAGCACAGGGTCTTGTTCTCTCAGTGGAACCAGCCTCTGGGACAGAGTTTGGACAAATCCATTGATGTCAACACAGGGCTCAATGAGTCTGATTCTTACACAGGTTGCTCTGGGAAACTCTCTTTGAAACCGTTTAAACAGACGCGTGACATACAGTGACTTTCCTGCACACAAGTAGAAGTTGCAAAGAAAGAAGAGCATCAGCATCAGAAGTCCTGTCTGTTTCCATGAGAGCATATTTTCACCATATTTACACAGATATTTCACCCAGAAATGAAATTCTTCCATCATTTTTGAAGTACGTTGGTAACCAAACAACAGTGGCACCTGTTGACTTCCATTATATAGACACAAAAACAAGATCTTCTTTTGTGTTCCACAGAAGAAATACAATCATACAGATTTGGAATGACATGAGGGTAAATAAATGTTCTTCATTTTTTAATTCAGAATTTATTTTTGGGTGAACTATCATTTTATATCTTAAAATACAATACATACCAACAGCTGGACGCTTGGATGCAATCATCCAAACTGAGAGTTCTTTTGGATAGACATGTGAGTGACTAACAAGCTCAGGTGGAATATGGAGGTGATAATGAAGGTACTCTTGGCTTCTTTCTGTAGATATACACAGACCTGTTTGCACCTTATAGTTGCTGAAGAAGGAAGGAACGTATCTATCCTGGTTTACAGGACAGACCATCACTAGACGGTAATGAGCCCCAGCACTCTTTTCTAGGGTCTCAAAGCATTCCACCAGGGCCACACCCACATCATAAGCCAGTAATCCTGGATTGACCAGAGTGTAAATCTTGCTGTGTTTGCTTTCAGTGCCCTGGAATCCCAAACAACGACGGAGGAAGATCTCCACTTCCTCATTGGTTGTTTCTTCTTGGCACATCAATATCTCATCAGTTGTGGGAAGAGAATATTCTGTGCTTTCCATGTAAAAGGACAATGTGGTGCTAATCACATCTGCTTTAGGGCATTGTACAAGGTTTGGCCTTCCCTCATGTAGAATATGTGGAATTTTCCGTTTGATGTGTATTCGATTCATGGAAGAGAGAGCAAAGAGGAACTGACCAAGTGTTTTAAAATCCACGTGATGGGTGAGGAATCGAGACATGTTCCCTTTAAATTGCTTCCACAGGTTTTCCAAACATTCCGTGCCAATTTCATCATTCTGTTCTGCTTCTTCTGACACATCTTCGACAACCATAGGTTCCATTTCCTCAGTTGCTTTTTCAAAGGCCTCCCTGATGTCGTTAATGGTGCAGTCTGGTTTAACATGGATCAAAAGATGCCACATTTTTTGTGGGACAGGTTTCCTCCTGTTAATAACATTGTTGACCCATTCGCAAAGATAGACCATTTGCTCAGACGTGTAATGATTCAATGAGTAGTACTGAGAGCGCATCTTGGATAAGTAGGAACACCAGTCATTATGGAAACCTTCCATGGAGCGACACAACTTCTGAAGCTCTTCAAGCACCTCACCCTTATATACGACATCTTTCCATAACTGGGAAAAGCTAACATTAATGCAATGTTGCTCTTCAGGGTTGCATGTTATCTGAGCTTCCCAGTTTCGGAAGAGCATATTACCTGAGGTGCGTAACTGCAGGAGGATGTGCCCCATCCTCTGAACTCCTTCAAAAAACTACAGGATGAAAACAGAGGTAATGCTATTAAACCAACCTTCATTTCCTTAACAAAGTGATATCAATCTAGAGGAATATGGGAAATGGTGGGATCAGGTCTTTTGTTGGGAAACCTGATATGTTTTCAGATTAAATAGTTAAATAGTTTAAAATTGGTTGTAAAAACCCACCTGAGTGAACTTGTTGACTTGCTCTTTTCCATGCTCGCCCTTAGATGACATCAGCATGAGTTTATTCTGCAGCTCAAGGAGTTCATTAAGACTGTATGTCCTTGTTTGTCCACTCATCATCACCTTCACATTAAAGACATTGTCCAGACCAATCTACAAACATATAACAGCAACACATGTTCTATTGTTAACAGCATGTTCATCACCTATGTGTTTTAGGGACAAATTTATCATAAATTATTCACAAAAAGTGTCGTAAGCCACAAAGTGTCTACTCGCTTTTCCAGTGAACTCCACTGGCCAGCCCACATGATACACGCCTCCAGTATTGATAGCTAAGGCCAGGGAAAGAGAAGATTGCTCAACAGACCCATGAGTCTCCCTTAAACCTTTAAGCCATTCCAGACATCGACAGGAGCCTTCCTATATAAAAGATTACCAGCAACACTTCAGTCACTTACAATGTCTATTTGTACAAAAAAGAGAAACAGACACAGTACATATTCATAATTGTTACAAGATTAGAAGAAGATTTGATACAATGATAATTATTTTGCAAATGGAAACTATTACATCATCACATTTAGCACCATATGGTGCTGCAAACTAACCAGTTTTTCCAGAAGTTTCTCATCTTTGTCAAGGGTGTCCCAAACTTGTCTAGCACAGTCTATAAACTCTTCAAATCCTGCACTGTTCTGTAGGGAGAAAAGCAAAGGGCTGTAGCCAATCACAGCCGTTTCAAAACTGGCTAGCCGATCGATGTCTGCATCATTCTCTCCAGCGGAAATCGTGGCCAGTTCCATAAAAACCTTCAGTTCCCTTAAACCTGGATGAAATACAAAGTTAAATGAAATAAAGAAAGAAATAAACCAGTAATGGTTTAAACCATTTGATGGTCCTCAGTTCAGCATTATAACACAGATGATTCTTACTCTTAATTTGGGTTTTGACCCATTTGTTCAGAGCGTCACTTTTCAAGAATGCCTCTAGACAGGCTGTGTGATTTTGTTTGACATTTTCCAGCTTTTTCCTGGCTTTGATGAGATCATCGCTCAGCGAACCCAGAGTGTTTCGTTTGAATGAGTTGTCTCCCTATATACAGAACAAACAACGGATTAAAAAACAAACTAAACAAAAACACATACATACAAAGATTGATCTCTTACCACTTGAGTTAGGATACGTATTGCACTGAAGTCTCCTTGTAGTTCCAGTTTTTCTTTCATTTCCAGTATGACCTCCGCAGACTCAGCAGCAAGGTGAAGACATCTATACTCCTGAATCTGACTGAACCGGGACTCCTGCCAGTTCTCACCCGGAACTTCAGGTTTTAGCATAGTGGCCCATAAAACAAGCTCTTTCATTAGCTGATCTCCTTTCCCCTGATCCCCACACCAATCCAACGCCTGGTCCACTTCTGCAAAACTAGCCTCTCCATTTGCAATCCGTAGACCAAGCATGAGGAAGTGAGTCAGACAAGGTCTCCAGATGCTGTCATGGACCTCTTTTAGGTCAAGTGGCAATGGCTGAGAAGTTAGCAAAGCATATTCGTTTGCCTTTTCTTGCCATGAACGTAGCAGAAGGTTGCTTTCCCTCACCTCATGCATCTTCCGTGCCATTTGTTGCACTTCCTGATCGTTACTGTAGCAGAGCACCTGTCTTGTGGTCTTTTTCTTAAGATCTTCTTTGGTGAAGTATGTCTGCACCTCCACCATTTCGCTCAGGGCTCTAGCCTGCAGGTCAATTTTGAACTTTTCTTCAAGTGAAGAAAGCTCAGATACTGTTGGAATATTTGTGCCCACAGTAATGAAAAGTAACTAGTAACATAACATTATGACAAAATGATATATATTAGAGCTTCCGAAATGTCTAAAGCCATTTGTTTTATTTAAGTCTCTTACCATATATAATATCAGAAATCTTCCCCAGCATGTTTACGAGGACTCTCATGTTTTCTCTTTTTTCATAAAAAACTTTCAAGTCGTATTCTCTGTGATTGAGTAGCTCTGTCACATTGATGGAGACAATCTCTTCTTTCTTGTTCTTCTTATCTGATGACAACAAAAACAGTTCATAAGTCAATTTATACTGATGCCTTCTTACATTAGAGACAATAACAAACATGGAGGGTGGAAACTTACGCTGGTTGTAAACCTTCAGGAATTGACTTTTAAATTTCAAGATGGTGTTCAGAACACCCAGGGTTATGTTACCCCGTGCAAGGCTCTGAATCAGAGAACTCAAGAAGTTCTGACTGTTTGCTATTAAACAACTGGCCTCTTCATCCAACGTCCATTCATTCCAGTTGTCTGTGCAAATGAAATGGAAGCCGCATTTAATAATAAACAACATTTGTATAATATACATAAAAGATTCATTGTTCTTCTGTATTTACTTGTTGTTGAGGGAGAAGAGAATAAAATAATCAAGATGGTGGAACTTATGAGTTCCAGTCACTTTACCCTGAGACAAGAAAAAGCTGATCGCTGATTCTGGATCCAGTAAACGTCCCTCATGATTCTCGCCAAAGCGAGCAGCTGACTTCACAATAATGGAGGACAAGACGGGCCATTTCATGGGTTTGGTAAAGACATGACCTAAAAGTTCTACTTCCTTCTTTGCCTGCAGACAAACACGATTGACAAAAAGGTACTGGGACAACCCAGCTAACAGAGAACGCTCTCAGAACATTGGCTAACATTCTTTAAAAGTTCCCTCAACATCTCTTAACTTTATTAAAAGTGTCTTGTAGTTATATTAGTAGAACTATTTTACATCATATATCATTTATCAAAAATGTTATTTTGAAGTTTTAGTGGAGCATTTTAAAAAAGTTACTGAATTAAAAAATGTTTAAATAACGTATAATCAAACAATAACATTAATACAATGTATAAAAAGACGTTTTGAGTAACAACATCGATAATCAACATAATTCTTTCACTATTTAAAAGATTTGTAAATTACCTGACATCTGTTCTCAACAGCTAACTGACAAAGCTCATGAAAACAGGACTGAATGTTCCCATGACTACTCTCGATCGCTTTTGCTGATGTCTCCAGACAGCACACCAAAATCTTCTCCAAATCAGATATCTGAAAAGCAAAAGGAGGGAGGGGCACATGATTACTGTACAACTCATACAAATGTTTCTGAGATGATAACAGAGTTTATAACCCACCTGTGATATTCTGCGTTTCAGGTCTTTATCTAATAAACTCTTCCAGTCTTCAGAGAAGCCTGGTACTGAACTCTCAACCGCATACAAATCACTCCACAACTACAAAGAACATATGAAACAAAGCACCTCAATTTATTCATTCATGGGTTATGTATGTGTACAGTGCTTGTTTTTTAAAGCTGCAATCTGTAACTTCTCTACTGCCATCTCTGTTTGAAAAATGAAATTGCAGGTTACTTTTCTTTACATGTTAAAATCAAATGAAGCCAAGCATGTCAGATGCAGCTGGTAATGACGCCCGCTGGTCTAGCTGTTTAACTGAAATGTGCTGCTGCTCTTCACCTGTATTTCTCTGGGGTAACACAGCTTGGAGTTCTGCGTCAGAGGTTTTTGAAGCAGACCATCCCTCCATTGGCTGAAATGCGTTTGTATTTCTTTGAGCTTTACCAAGAGCTGATTTTGCTTTGGGTCAGTTTCTTCTCCACCCTGCGAGATGGAATGATTTGTGAGACACCATACGACCGCCAAATGAACTGACACAGAGATTTTAAAGATCCGGTACCTTTGAAAGGCCAGTCTGTTTCACTTCAACCATTTTAAGCAGAAGCTGGAAGGCGAGTACTGCGACACCGTATTGTGGAACAAGTCGAGCAGTCTTGCAAGCGCTTTTGTAAACATTACTGCAACACTCCAGGGTGAAGTCGAATGATTTAGACTCCATGATTCTGACAATCAAAAAGTTATGCATTAATATCCAACAGTTTTAACAACACCAGAAAACAGGATCAACCCCACAGGTAATGACTGTTACTACATGGTACCTTCCTTTATCCTCTTCAACCTTCTTCAACAAATAGTGCAGGACCTTTTCAGTTGTCTGCAATTACAAAAACAAACACTTAAGCTAATAATAAAGCTTTGTGTAACAGACTGAAAGGTAGTGCAGGAATTTCAGAGAGGCTGGTGATAGCTAGTTAACTTTGAAAGCATAAGATCCTGCCCTCCAGAGCGCTCTCCAATTCTGGGACCTGAGATTTTGGATAATTTTTTCAGATTTTTTTTAGGATTGTTATTTTTTTTGGTTGTTTTACAACACATGGTGCGTGTATATTAGTATTTCTGGCTGTTTACTTTAGGCATCTGACAGGTGTGGTCAACCATGAATTGCCACTGTACAAAATAGTTTTTATGGTAAGACTCTTTAAAAATTGTTTTTCAGTTTTCCCACAAAAAGTGTTTAGAACAACACAGAAGTGGGTAAAACTACATATTAACTGAACTATTTCTTTAATCAGATACCTTAAGGTTTTTCTCATTTTTCGTTTGGTCAGTGTATTGCAGAGGTTGGCAGATCTCCTGAATTCGGTACATCAAGCTCTGAATCACAAGCTCAGGGAGAATTTTTGCTGACTGAGCAAACGCAGGGATGTCCTCAAAAGCCACCATGGAAAGCCAGGTGTTCAACAGGTCAGGCTGATCTTTGACCAATGACAAGTGATCTTGGATCATCTGAAGGACCATCCTACAGATATAGAGAACTAGCAATATCTCTTTTAGTTCAAATCATTTCAATATTTTTAAAATTATAAGTTTTTCTTTAACATGATTTATACAAACCTCCTCTTGTCCGGGTTTTCTCTTATTCTCTCTCTAAACAATTGATAACGGATATTTTCAAGCCCCGCCCATCTCTGCTCATCCACAGCTGAGCTTGGATCCGACTTTGCCTCTTGCTTTCTTAATAAATGAAGGGCAGGAACAAGTAGCACCAGTTCTGCGATCAGCTTCTGTGCACATCGGTTCATCAGCTCTGTAACAGTGCTGCAAACAAACCAAAATTACACATACAATTATTGTGATGAATTCTTCACATTAACATATTGTAAACAACCCAAACAAGTATAAATCATTAGAAAAAAATGTAAGCAAAAATGTTTCATAAAGATTTTTAAAAATGTTTAATGCATAAATAATCTGTAACGCTTGTTTCTCTACTGCCATCTCTGTTTGAAAAATAAAACCGCAAGGTACTTCTGGAGTTACTGTCCTAGGTGACAAATTCTGACAAAAAACTGCTGCAAGAACAAGCTTCAAACGCACCCAGACATGTGATGTAGTTGCCAGATAAAGTGAGAAGATTGTGTTGCAAAGTAATCTGTCATGTACTTGCTCAGTAAAGGATTTTTAATGAATGTTTTAATGAAATCTCGATTCATTTTTAATGAATGTTTTCATTAGTGTTACTGTATGAATCACTTTTTAATGTATAAATCTGTTCTGTATCGTGTTGTGTTCACCTTTAGGTTGATTCTATGCACATCTTTACAAACAGATCTCCCTCTTACTTAAACTTCTCTAACAAACCATTTTGATTGTGATACATCTTAACACTCACAGGCTGCTGACAGGTGGCGCTGTTTGCATGTCTCTAAGAGAAGCTGCATTCTGAGAGACAATTTGGCAGAGCTTCCCCCAGTCCTTTATGCTGAGATCCACTGCACAGCCACAGCAAGCCTGAAACACTGAGAGTGCCACTTCCAGAGACCTGATCCCCCCTGAGCTCTGTGAAGATTTCCTTTCTGATTCTCCATGCAAAACCTTAACCAGTCTTCCAGAAATCAGCTCTGAGACCTAGTTCAAGAATCACAGTCATTCTAAAGTATTAAAATTGTTTTTGGAAAAGAGATATATCTATAAAAAGAGTATGCTCACATTAATTGGAGAAGGAGCGAGATCCACTGGGAATATTACCCTTCCTTTAAAGCTTGATTGAAAACCTTTTATGTAATCATTTAGGTGTTGCATAAATGTCTTGGTGCTCTCGTGGTTAAACGGCTCCCACTTCTGAAACACTCTGTCCAGTAGCATATGAGCAGAAGTCTGCCAGCCCTCAAAAATGTCTTTTTTTGCAGAATGAAACCAGTTTTTTATCCAAGCTGGAACAAACCCTGGTCTTAAACAACTTATATAGCCTTCATAAAGATGTAGTTCTGGAAAATCCAACAACAAAATTAGGCATTATCAACTAAATTAGGCATTATCAAACAAAATAAACAAAATAAAAACACGACATAACATTTCATTACCTTTTACTGTATTGTCAGTAGGTACACGAACATTTCTTATTGCTATTTCCAAAATCTGCTCTTCCTGTTGCACTGCATACTGATATTGTATCACATTACCCCTCATCACTCTGCTTTCCTTGACTGAAAATGTTGCTTCAATCAAACATCCACCATGTCGTACACCCCTTAGCAACAAGAAATCACAATACGTTGAAAACAATCCATGAATGTCACAATATGTTTTCATGCGATGTGTATTGTTATTTGCGACGTATGCAACAATGACATAAACAACTGAAAAATTACATTTTCAATTAAAAAATAAACATACTTAAAAAAAACATACTTAATATGTTTAACTTGTAGTTCAAAGCTTTCACTTCCATAAAGGAGCAAAAGTGAGTTATACAGTTTGTTAAATTTGAAGCTTTTGTCAAGAACTGCATATATGTAGAAAGTAAACATTGGCTCTTTGTCTGGAGGCCTCACAGGGGAATGTTTTCTGTGAAACAAGAAGAGAAAAAATTGGTCACACAGGTCACACAGTAAATCTCTTTAGATCTAACATTTGATATGATAAGCACAAACCTCTGAGTTCCTTTGATTTCTGTTGTGTTGTCCTGAGTCGCTGTTGTTTGGTTCTTCTGCTCCTCAGAGACTTTAGGCTGATTCTCAGTTTCCGCTGCAGCTTCTGCATACGTTTTTCGTCCTTCTGCTCCTGAGCTGAGGTCAGTGATTTTCTGTGAATCTCCTCTGGAATGCTTTTCTGTAGACTCTGTGTCTTTCTGCTTATCTCCAGTTTGTTCTTGGCAATCATTTGATAGTTTGGTGCTCTCTTCTTGTGTTTCTGTGGATTCACTCGTTTTCCTTTTGATCTGCTCTGTACGTTTCTCATCTTCTCCATCACTTTCATTTCCTCTCCTCCTTGGCAACACAGTTTCCTCCTCCATCTTACCCTCCTCTGCACTGTGTTCTTTTGGCTGTGGTACATTGGACTCGGTGGCTTGATCAACAGGACTGGTCTGGGTCCACTTGTCTTTCACCTTACGTGAGTCTGTTTGAGTTTCCGCCTCTTTTCTCAGTGGCTCAGGTTCGGTGCTGTGTTGTTCATGATCTTTGGGTCTGGCTGGACTGGAGCCACTTCGTTTAGTTTTCGGCTGATTCTGTGTTTTGGCAGAAGAGCTGCTACCGTCTCTTCTTTTGGTCCCTTTCTTCTGGCCACCTGACTGACTTTTCGTGCCACTTCTTTTGTTCTTCGGCATTTTCTTACAGCTTGTGGCTTTCTGTGTTGTGGCACAAAGTTCACTTGGCAAAGACAAAGTGATAATGAAGATCATAAAACAAGCATATCTGAATGTGAGAAGTTGAGTGCAGCTGGGCACAGTTTGCAAACGTGTTAAAGTTATGATTTATCATAAGAAATGCCATGGTTTGTTCTTAAACATAACCCTCACAAGTGAGACGTATGTGAAGTTCTTCAGCAAATCCTACAAGCTGCATCATTCGCAGTGTGTCAGGACATTTTGATTCCCAAACTACCATAACGAAAAGACATCTGTCACATTACAAACAAGCATAAATAATAACAATAACACACACGTAAAGACACACATAAAGACACACATAAAGACACACATAAAGACACACATAAAGCGCCATACCTGCGCCGCTCACTTTCTGTTTCGTTTCTGGAGATTCGCGGCGCTTCCTGTTTTAAGGGTCCCTCATGAATATTCATTAGGTCCAGCTGACGTCACTGCGCCCCCTCGCTCGCAACACTTTTAAAAGGCTCAGATCTCATTTAATTGTGTTAAAACACGTAAAATACTGCAGTAAACCAGCAGTCTACAGCATGCACACAGGATAATGTACAGTCAGTGCTGTAGGATCATTATAACCAGCTGTCTTTAAATCATACAGGTTATTACAAGGCTGTTGACCAGATAAATAATGGTTCATGAAATATTAAGTTTAGCTGAAGATGGTTGCCCGGGACAACAGATAATGATTAAGTTTAATGGTCATTATACAATAAAATGATAACAGAACCTATTAAAACCAAGTATTTTACCATACACTAACAGCATAGAATTCAGTTTGTGTAAAAACATATCTTCTTCTTAAAACCTAAAGCTGTCAGTTTTCATTTGCGATAAACAGATGTCACCATAAAGCAGAACACCTACTACATGGATTATATACAGGCACAAAATGAAAACAAGACAAGGCTACGGCATCCAAAGAGTTTTATTGTGGAACTATTCTCTGTTTAAAACGCCAATACAGCACAACTCGTGTGGGAACAGCTGCTCAAAGAAACCTCAAATCTCAAACACTCACTGCAAAAATATGATTCAAGAGAACGTTCTGTGAACGTTGACCAATGTTTCTTTTTTCAGATGAAGTAACAGCCATTTAAAAAAAACTGAGGGACAGAGCAAGTCATTTTCTGAGAGTCGAGCCAAATCACTAAATATAAATGCTGCATGTAAACATACTGATCAATTATTCCAGAGGGCTGAAATTGTCCTGAATGCATATTTAAGATATCACGTCTTTGGGCTGATTTCTAAAACACAAAGACATTGTTTTCTTGAACAAACAAAAATGTTAAAAGGTGACAACATAACCCAACTCATCCACTGAAACTTGTCTGTTGAAATCACCATAACTAATTAACCATCCATACTTGCTTTAAAATGCACCACAACACAAAAATTAATTAAGGTCGGGTGGGGGGGAGGGGGGGGGTTGTTTGTTGTTTGGGGTTCCAAATCAAACATAAACCAATCCACATTCAAAGCATACCTTTATAAACCTTCTGAGGTCAAGGGTCAAATTAAGATTGAAGAGAAGGAACTGCTCTCTGGGTCTGCGCTTAAACATTCAGACCTGTCTCATCACCACGCAGTTAGACGAACTGATCATTCATCAGAAGTGAAGAATAAAGAGAAAATCGAAGGCAAGAAAATAAGGGGTGCAAGAAAATCAGCAAGAAAATGAGCAGTGAAGAAAAGCATTTAAATTGCAACACTGCAGTTCAGCAGTGAACCATCTGTGTTTGTTTTAACACACTGAACATGTCTGAAGTTCATCAACAGCATGTTTCCTCAAAAGAGGATTGAAGTCATTTTGCCCAAAATATAATTAGCATAAAAAACATTTGAAATTAAATAACAGTATTAATCCTCCTGTTTATTATTTACACAAGATCCCTTGTGAGTGGGGAAAACAACGTTTAATAACAGGAAATTGATCTGATTGTTTTTTCAGTGTCCCAGAGTTGTGCTGAGAACTTATACTGGATCGCAATGTGGAAGGAGCTTCGCCCAAGTGCCATATTAAAGTCCAGAATGCACTGGGCTTACACAGAGAGTGCTACATGGGTACAACCCATCATCTTCCACCATTAAACATCACAGTGACGCAGCTCACAGCGTTGGTTTAGGCGCATAACTGAGCACAAGGATGTCATCCATGTTTACGCCCGACACAGTCAGTGAGAAAGGGGAGGAGTTAAAGATTAGACATAACAAAACGGCAGGAACACAGGGACGCATGTCCGCTCTCACTGCTGTTATGGTGGGGTGTACGGCACAGCCCAAATTCTCGGGGGTTTTAGCTGCGGGGCAAACTGCACATCTCGCAGTGCTCGGTGCCAGGCTGGTTCATGAAGGTGCAGTGGAGGCAAGACCACACAGACGAGGAGGACTGTGGGAGAGTTGGGCCACCCATGGCATAATCCAGGGATCCAGATGTCTGCCCCCCCACTGTGTCTGAAATATGGAGAAATGGCAAAGAACAGCAATCAATCTTTGATCACAGTGCTACTGAAAGCGCTGACGGTTTGCTGGAGGACTTACTGCACAGCTGCTCGATGGTGGCCCACTGCTCAGCTTTCTTCCAGGTCTGAGCCAGTTCCTCATTGGATGTCTTCACTGCTTCCAGCAGGAGACCAATGCTGTCCTGTAGATACAGCAGAGAACGGTGAAAACCAGGACTGCACTTTGTGCAACTTAAAAAATCCATCAAATCCACAGATGTGGAAAAAGAGGCTGCATTTCAATTATCTGACCTTGAACAAATTAAGATTTTCAACAAAAATTAAAATTTCAAAAAGAGAATTTGAAAAATTCTATTTAATTTTGGTTGCTTCCACACACAAAGCTGTCGTGTTGCTTTTGAAAACGAAAAGCACAAGTCAAATGAATTACTTTAAAATTGGGCTTATTGAAGCTTGACAGCCTGTGTTCATTGTTTGCTGTCATACATATAAAATATACGCTCACCTGTAAGGGCATGACTTCATTAGTGACAAGAAACAGAAGCAGGTGGAAGTCTGAGACAATGTCCAGAAAGGAGGAAGAAGATTGGGAAAGATACGTCGCTAAACTGTGGAAGTCCTGCACACACACACACACATTATATACACATTATATTCTGGTATCTTTATGGTAGTTTCATGTACAAAGCACAACTGATATCCATCTGCAGATGTCAAACAGACATGATGGATCATCTCCGGATTGCGGTGACACCCGTCTGAACGCGAGCACGTACCTGAGTCTCCCCCAAAGCATCTCTGTTTTCAATAGAGAAGCGGAGTGAGGAGGAGAAGGTGTACACTGGGTCTTTTGGGAAAGTGGTGGTGATCTGGAGATAAAACAGGTTTGAACAGCAATGAGACACTTACCACCAGACTGCAAACCTACAACTTTTAGAGTTGCCAGCCCAGATCTGTACCCTACATGTAAACTTTACATTTCAGACGAATCGAGTGATGTGGTGTAAATTAAAATTTAAAAGTGTTCAATAAGACAATTACTCACGTCAATGATCAAATACTCCACTGGCAGCGGCCGAGCTAAATGTGTGATGTCATTGCCAAATTTATCTTTATCCTGAAAGCAAGGAAAGAGATTTGAGAAGTGAAAACCTTTTCATGCCTCGCTGAAAACTACTCTACTGCTTTCCTCTGACAGAAGTCAAGCTGATGAGACTGTTTTTGCCCAAAGCAAAAGACATAACAGCTTTAGACTGAGTTCGCTCCCCCATTCTAAGAAGAGTGACAGATTCAAGCAAACATGAGTGAAATACAATAACACTCAAACCCTGTGAATAATTTAAACAAGTTCACATACATGAAACATGCTGGAGCAGAATGGAAAATGCCAGAATGTGACGGCATGACTATTCCAAAGATGAGCATGTGTTCATTAATCTGGATTAAAAAACTCCAGCTAGAATGTTTGGCATAATGTTGATTAATAAAGTGGGATGGAAGTAAACATGTCTTTTCAGTTCTGATTTCTGATTCTGTCATTTTAGCATAAAACATGAGGAATCAGATGATGAAAGAGGGATGATATTTTTGTCTACAGTAGACACTATGCTACAAATGCAGCAGATAAAAATAAGTGATCTTGAACCTACAGCATTAAGGTAACATGCTGGTTCTGTACCTTATAGAAGACATCGGGGACATACTGCTCTGTGCTGGACTCTTTGGCATAACCCAGTTCAGGAGTGTCTCTGCAGGGCAGCAGACACTCGTCCCTCACCAAAGCCATGCACTGATTGGACACCTGATAGCCCTCAAAGTGAACCTGGTTATCTGGACCACCTGTCAACACACAGTGAATGCACATAAAACGGGCAAATTCATGAGTCATGACATCTGTTACCCAGCCTCTAATGATCTTAAATTCAAACACTTTAGAATGCTATCCCAAAAACAATTATTACCATTGAGCATACCAGCAGTCTCAGGTTAAGATTTCCCTTAGCCCTTAACCTGTTAAGTGTAGCTAGTAAGTAACTTATCAGTCTCAAACAACACCTCATTAAAGTCCGTAATCATCTGCTGCACATCTGCATACCATCAGCACGCAGTATTACAGAGCAGCAGGGAATCCAGGAGGAAGTCTGTACCTGTCGCCACAACTGTGAAAAACTTGGAACCGAAGTGCCCGTCTGGGGAAAGGCGACACGCATTGGCTTGCTGATTCTGGAAGTGTCCTGCTGTGATGCACTCCTCTGCACTCAGGAAGTACGTGTCCTACACGAGTGCCATATCCAACAATCAGGATGTTAGAACAAACCATACAGCCAAAGTATCACCTTCCATGAACGTCTAGATATTTAATGACTTGCCTTGTTTCTGGTGTAGCGGACGGTCCCTATTCTCATGTCCTCTGAGAGCAGATCTGTGAAAATCCAGCCCACCTGAAAATATTTTTATTTTCCATTTCCAATTTTAATAACCAAACAGCTGTACAAGAACAAAGCACATGGAAAAACATGGGCCAGAACAGATCCAGTCACATTCATCATCCATCAAAGAGAAACATGAGAGTATATAAAAGCCACAGAGATGTGGAGAAAGAGGAACTCCAGGAAACCAGGAACAGAGTCTCAAGAGATGTATGGCTACACAAAACAAACCTCCACTAAACCAGTCCAGTCTTTCAGCTCCAACTGGACAGGCAAATAATAAGTCCCATGTATATATCCAGATACACTAGTAAACAGCTTTTTAAACAGAGCAGGACAGAAGAGAATAATCAGGATCAAACTAACCTCAAGCTAAATTACATTTAGGGTTTTTTGTGTTTAAATGGAATAATGTGTTTTTTTTTGTCTTTTGTAGACTTTTCGTTACTATTTTAACATCTGATTTCTGTTTAGATGTATGTACAATTCTGTTTCAAGAACAGAAGATCTCGCACCTTCTGCAGGCCCAGCTTGGCAGCGATCTCCTCAACTGCCTCTGCTTTAGGGTCCTCTATCAGCTCCAGGCTGTTCTGGGTTCCAATCTGAGTCATGGCACACAGGTGAGAAACGAATAATGAACCAGCAATAAACTCATGAGTCAGAAATACAGGGACAAAACACTGCAATATAGTACAACTTACTAATCTTTGAGGGGCGTCAGTTTAAAGAATCTCACATGCTGTAATGGATGCTGGGACACTGACTCTGAGATGGGTGTAACTCGCTCACCTGAGGCGGCTCATAAATGGCAGCCACCTCCGCACGGATGCCGAGTGGAATGTCTTTGTGCTCTGTGTAACGTCCGTACAGGTAGCCCATGCGCTGGTTGCCTGTCTTCCTCCAGAAGTCAAGGAAACGGTCAGCGATGGTGTGGTTTTCGAACATAATGTTGTCTACATGTCGATATTTCTGAAACACAAACATGTGGCCCTCATGGAGCTCTCATTACTGGATTACTGAAACTTTCCCCTGTATGAGATGAAAGTGAAGATGTTTGTGATACAGAGGGAGGGGAAGTGGGTACCTGTCTGTTGAGGGTGATGGCACTGGGTTGGCATTTGGTACAGATGCCCTCCGGCCAGGGCGGATGCCCCTCACAGCCAGACTTGATTTTACAGCTGATGTTCTCAAGCGCCACAAACTTCCCTCTGAGAGACAGGAAATGGTGATTAATTATGGAATGATTAAATTAACGGTGATTAATCACACAATTCTCATGCAGGAAGAAGAGAGAATTCCCAGATCAACTCACTTGTCTGCGCCTCCGGTGAGCTTCCTGATGTAGGCGTGAAAGGACATGTGCTTGACCGGCGGGTCAAGATGGTTCAGATAATCTTCATCAAAAGGCTTCAACACAAACAATTTGATGTTTATAATGCTGAGGGAAACAGTAAGAGTGCAGCTGTGTGCTACGTTCTTATCACAGCGTTCAGTCTGATTTTTCAGAATACTTAATTCCCTTTAAATACTAACCAGCATCTATTAGCGTTACTATGGAAACATCTGTAAACTAGAGAAACAACTTGAACAGATTGAGGTTAGTCTCATCTTCCAGTTTGTTTCAGTGTTATTGTGCTCATACATTCTTACCTCTAACGGAACACAGTGCACACACTTCCCCATTGGACCGTGCCGGCACCTGCGATACAATGGTGATTCAGAAATATTAACATTAATATTCTTTTTAAGCTGCTCGCCCAAAAAACCAACTAAGGACACTGTAGTTCACATACTGTAATGAATTATTCACAGAGCTGAATATTGTAACAGTTTCAAAATATAAAGAGGAGGGAGAGAGCGCCGGGGGGAGAGAGAGGTAGACTCACAGCTGAGGATCTCTGTTTCTGTAGATCTTTCCCTCCTGTTTGGAAAGATACTGGTCAATCTCATCTTCTTGGATCTGTGTTGCGGACTGAGAGCGCGACAAGGATGATAATGATGAAGAAGAAGGAAAGGAAGGGAAGGATGAGGAAGACTGAGGTTGAGCTGTGTCCATGTTCTCACCGGAGGGTCCGGCTGAGGATGGGAACAGGAACAGCATATCTCCGTGTCTAGGAGAAAATCAAGTGTTTAAATGTGAAACACTGAGACACGGGCGTGATCAGACTGAAGCCAGACTCTCTGACCTGCCCTACACACTTACTTGATTTTCAGCAGGCTGAGGGCCTTGTTCTGTGACAAGATCTCTCCGGTCTTGTTCCGGTTCAGATAGACAGAGAAACCATTGGAATTGAAGCCGAACTCTTTGGCAACCTGGCAGGAACACAAAGGAATGTTCTGTGGTGAAACAAACTGATTTGGCCTATCCAAACAGTTGGTGTCTGAGTTTCTCATTTTCAACATTCTGTGTGGCATGAACTTTGCAGGTTTGAAACAACATAAGGGAGAGCATCATTTTTTGGTGAACTATCCCTTTAAGACAACAGATGCACAAGATACTTTTTTAGTTTGGAGATTATTGTTAAAACCCTTTGACTCTGTGTCTTCTCTTTCTGATGTTTAATGCTGAATTACAGCAGGAGATGAACTGCACTGATTTCCAGCTCATCCTCCAGCAGAGACACATGAATCTTTAATGATCCTGCAGTGTCTACAGCAGACAAACACAAACTCACCGTTTCAAACAGCCTGCAGTACCTTAAAGGGACTCACTTCATTCCAAACCTGTATGACTTTTTTTGCTTCTGAGGAACACAAAGATATTTTAAAATTACCAAACAACAGTGGCACTCATTGACTTCCACTGTATGGACACAAAACCACTGAGACATATTTCTTAAAATATCTTCTTTTGTGTTCCACAAAGGATAAAAAGTCATACAGGTTTGGAATGACATGAGGGCTCACACAGTGGATCAGAGTGCACAAACCACCCAAAACACTCCCACCAAAACATCCAACACTGAAAAGGCTTACGTCCACACATTTGTATCATTCCCCTGTTGCTATAAATAAACACAGACATTTCCAGACTGCAGCCCATGTCTGTCCGCTACTACTAAACCCATTACTGGAAGGGTTTAGTGTAGTGTGTAGCGCACATACATTTCCATTTGAGATGTAACATAATAAATCAACACTCAACAGAGACAGGAGCCAGTGCTGCTGCTGTTGAAAGACTCATTGGGTCTGATGCTGTGCTTTTATTGTGTATTCTCTGGTTATTTATTGTATATTCTCAGTCAAGCTGTGAATGTAACAGCTGCAGAAGGCAAAGGCATGAGAATGGATGCTGCTGAGGCAATGTTATACCAGTTAAGCTACAGCAACATTTGTATAACGTACATGAACGCTTGTATTTTACTTCTTGCATCTAACATTTTCAATATTCTTGCTAATATTCTTGCTGTCTGGTCAAAGCTTTGCTTTTTCTGATTAAATAGGCATATAAACATATAAAGGAACGTCAAAACATACCAAACATGTAAACAAAAGGCTGAAAATGTTTTTTCTCTGAATTGCAAAGCACTTCTGTTAATAAAAGGCTCTGAAAGGGATCTAACGGGATACATTGTAACAGTCAATTTTACAAGCAGGAAAGTATGAGGGCTGGGTGTGAGGTATGAGGTAAAAGTAATGAGGCATTAAAGTCACTAAAGGTTAAATGTGTGTTTATGTTTTTATACCTTCTTGAGGAATGCGGCAGCTGTCTCGCGCTTCGTTGAGGAGATTTTTTTCATTCCCTCCGGGGACTGAACGCGAATGATCTGTCAATGACAAACCCGAGAGAAAAAACGTTTACAGTCAATGCAACCAGTATGTCTGTTGTTCACTTAGACACACAACTGGACCCTCCATCAGTATCATTTGTGTTGTGCAACTTCCGTCTGTGAAACATTTAGAGAGCAACAATTTATCAGACAAACGAGTCAGGAAGACAACAGGCTGGAGGGCAGAGTGTTGGCTGGAGGGCAGAGTGTTGACATCTGACACTCAAAGTGACGCGCGGAGCCACGCCCACCACTCCGGTCCTCCACTTCAAACGCCGTCGCTGATTGGCTGATTGGCAGTGACGTCACAAAAAGCGTTCCACTACAAGCAGCTCGGTTATAAAAGACTCGCGCTGTCTCACACGGACACAACAGCCGTCACATCAGCGCGAACAGCAGTAATGTAATAAAGTTGTAATGTAATAAAGTTGTAATGTAATAAAGTTGTAATGTAATAAAGTTGTAATGTAATAAAGTTGTAATGTAATAAAACTTTGTAATGCTTGAACTATTAAAACTAAAAGCGAAGCCGTGCAGGCCAAATAAAGCCCGTTTACACAGAAACGCCCGGATCGGAGGATACGCGCAGTTTCACGCGTTTCTGATCATGAGCACCGCGCTGACGGTTCCGCTGCTCCCGGCAGACCTCCTCACACGACCAGCCGCTCACCATGTTCTCGGTCATGTCGACGGTAACGTGTGTCCTCCGGTGTCGCTGAGGCCCGACGGTCTGATGCGGCCGCTGGTGCGAGAGGATCGCGTCCGCGCGGAGACTGACGTCACAGAGCCGGTGTCACATCTGCATGAGTCCGGCCGAGCAGACGCGCTGCTGCTGGAAGTGACCGACAAACAAACAGAAACCTGCTGTGTGCTTTATTATGGTTAAATTCAGACGTTATTCCATGTCTTATCTCAAACATTTTAATCTCCCCTTTATGTTTATTTATTGTGTACTGTAGACTGTACGGAAGAAACATTGTTCAAATCGGATCCAATATCACATTTAAAACAAACAGAAAACAATCCTGATTTTTACTCAAGCTTGGTTTTGCTCTCATCCTGTAGACAGGACACTTCACTTCAGACACTGATGTGTGAGCAGTCTGAAACCAGATGTGACTTCATCCAGAGCCTGAGAATTCAGATCAACACACTTTATACAAATAAATGATCTGTGTGATCATAAATTAACACGCTTGTGCAAAACATTACTGTGTGCTGGAGCATCCTGAGCCTCATGTGAAGTACAGAATTTCAGTGTGAACAAACCTGGATTCAAATTACTGTTGAGAATGCAATGGCATCCAGAAAGTAAGAATCCAGATTGAATTTGTAAAGAAAAAAATAAGCAAAGTACTCACAAAGCATTTTTACTAGTGGACTCAAGCACTGTATATAAAGTGAATCTTTAAATAGGTGCAAAAATAACTATTTTATTTCATCACTAAAATTCCACCTACATCTCAGTCTATATAGATACAACAATAAATAAATGATATTGTGTGCATTCACATAATGTGCAAACATATTAAACATAATCTATAAATACTATAAACACCTCTTTTTCTTTCAGAGGTATAAACATCTTAAAGAAACATCAGTGCTTTATCATGGATGGATTCTGTGTGTCGGCCTGTTCTGTAGAGCACTGATATGAACCATCTCTTTAAACAGACATTCTGAGCAGCATGTGTGAAGATTCAGTTCTGACACTGTCCTACCCATAAATGTGAATCCTACTACACGTCACCCTAACTTTAAAAGAAAAACATGCATAACATTTTACATTCTGATAATTTTACCATGAAAATCACAATTTTCCTCAGAATTCTGATTATTGTAATGCATTCAGAGCCTGAATTCTTTTGTCAGTCAATGATAGTCAGTTGTTTTCTACACAAACACTGAGCACAAGCTGCCGTCACTCATGTCAAATCAAATCAAGTTTATTGTCACATCACCTCAACCTGTGTAAGGTGAGTGAACATCTTGAGTGCAGCTCCAGACAGTGCAAATACAGTGTGTAACAGACACATAAGATATAACAGCGTGCTCATGTGCTCTCTCTTCAAGGTTTCTTCAGTAACCTGATCTCCATTTTAAGATACGCCTTCAGGTTGTCGTCCAGAACGTTCTGCTCAACAGCCTCCAGAGCTCTCTCTCCACCATCACTGTAATATTTCAGCAGCTGCTCCGCATGCTCGATCCACACACAGTTATGACAGCCGCTCATGCAGCAGCAGGTGGGGGGAGATGGAGGACCCTCGTCTGCGGGTCCTGAGACGGTCTGCTGCACACTGCTGGAGGTGGACGAAGACTCTGCGGATGAACATCGCAGTCTACAGGCAGTGTAGTGCAAAGCTCTGATCTGAGACCTGTGATGAGGTTTGTTTTTAACGAGGGCTGTGTAATAACTGCACATCTGTGGAGTAACAAACACAAAATCAGGTCAGCTTAACTGACAGCACAAATGAGCAACATCTACTGTATTTTTCCTCAACAATAACTGTGTCAGCAGGAGTTACTTTCTAAGGTCTTAAAACAAGCAAAGAGTTGTAATGGGGTGAGTACTGCAGAATGC
Organism: Chromobotia macracanthus; assembly: GCA_036877525.1. Lineage (NCBI taxonomy): Eukaryota > Metazoa > Chordata > Actinopteri > Cypriniformes > Botiidae > Chromobotia > Chromobotia macracanthus. The sequence continues at coordinate 470,481 of JAZGTH010000029.1, forward strand.
ACGAATAAACACTGGCCATTTATTCTTCAGTAGCTTTCTCTTAAATACACGCTGCATTAAACTTCATCACGTTTATTGAGCTGCTCAGTTTTATTGTGAACATTAAATTATTGCTGAAATGTGACAATACTCAATGTATAATGTGCAAACCCACCCTCTGCATACATGACGCAGCTCTGAGGGAAGATATCGCCGGAGAAAAGGACATCGCAGACCCAGATGTTTTCACTATAACATCATCTATCTGATCTATATGAATTTCTTATTTGCTACAATACCAACAAAAATCACAAAGCAAAAACATTCACTTTAAACTCCGGCAGGACGCGGCCATGTTTGAGCCAGGTGCGACCTCCGCAGTAAGTGACGGAGGATTCAGCCAAACCAGCCAATCAGAGTGAGCGAGAGAAATCCGCTTCAGCCAATGAGAAGTCACGCGAGGTCGCGGGGGCGGGAGTTAATCAAGCTGCATTATCCAACATGTCCAGCAGATGTCAGTGATGGCTGTAGCGCTGCTGCTGTCACATCAGTGTCTGATAACAAAAGTGATGATCAGACAACACTTCATATCTCCTGCATTGTATTAGACATTATACAGTAATAATCCTTTCTAGTTCATACCTGAAAACATTTATCTCAAAGAAGTGATGTTTTAACCACCATCAGAAATAACACAATAGAAGTGACAGAAATACATTATTGTGTGATTAATGTTGTTTTAACTTTCATTCTTCTCCCCAGTCTAAACATTGTTGAGTTTTTTCATTTGTGATTATCACATGCAGTCGCTAGTTGATCAGACCGTTCATCGGTTTCATGACAGATCACACTTTTCTCACAGGCTGCTGTGGTGCATGAGATCAGCTACAGGAGTGTGTGTTTCACAGACAAAACAAGGCTTGGCTTTCCAGTTAAAGTCTTAAAAACACGTGCTTTTGAAATGATTAACTGGGAATATCTAACATTTATTAAGAAAGGAAGATTTGTTGAGCAAGCTTACTCATGTTTTGTTAGGCGTGAACTTAATCGGATGATCGGACATGTTTATTAGAAAGGCAGCTAACAGGCAGACACATTCTTCAGGGTGTTATCTGAGTCTGAAACACATTATATTGGTGGAGTTTGGTGTGGCTGAGACAGAAATGTGGATAAATGAACCGGTGTGTGTGTATTATGATCTAAATGTAAATCACTATATTATACATGCATTCTGTATTGACAGTAACAGAATCAAATGTGACCTGTGCAGTCAAAATGAGTCTTATTACAAGCTGTCACAAAAATGAGCCCTCGTCTGGTGATCCTAATGGTCCAAGTAGCAGTTAAACATCTAAAATGAACTTCATATGTTTTCTAAGAAGTGTACCTGCCTAAATCTTTTTGTTGTTTTAATAATCCATGAAAAAGTTCAGTTTTTTCCACTGTCTTTCAGACGACTGGCTATTCAGGCAGCTGTTGCTCATTCTTTTTAACGAAACCTTTTTTAACAAAGAATGTGAAAATAACTCAAGAAGAACTCATTTTAGAAAATGTGCTCATTTGACTCATTTGGGTCACAAATGTTTTTTTTAGTAATGAGCTGTTTTAAGTGACTATACATATTGTCAGATAAACAGGTCAGCTGCTCACGCTGTGTGAATGTTGTCAAAGCTGTGCATAAATACATTTACATATGACATTTATTCAGGCCTTGACAGTGAACATCATTGACATGATTGTAAGGAAATAAAGTATGTAAAACAGTAATACTGTTATTCAGCATGCAGGCAGGAGCTTTGAATGTGATTATTAACTGCTGCCTACACTGAACTATTGAAACAAAGTTTCAGAGTTTCACTTCAGACTGGGAATCACAAACTGTGTGTGGCACGTGAGTGTGTCCTCAGAAAGATGATCCTTAAATACACACACACACACACACACACACACACACACATATAGATAAATAGATCAGTATGAGCATACACATGCCAAGGGCACACACGCACACACAACATTCTTTTCACAAGGTTTTCTCAAAGTTATCAAAAAATTCTTCTTGGAGTACCATTAGTAGAATGATTTAACACCTTAAATCACTACAGAATTAAAATATGTTTGAATAAAGTTCCTATAACCAAGCAATAATGTTAATACAATTATATATACAACATTATATTTGTAGCAAGTCAGAGGAAAAACATAAAATATAAATATTTCCTAAAAATAATTCTGTAAATATTACTCAATGAGATGATGTCATAAAAAGTAAACAGTGTAAAAATATGAAATCTGTAACATTTCACTACACAAACGACCTTCACTTCTGCTCAGTTTGTTTAAACCCCCCCACATCTATCATTAATGTGTCAACAAAGTGAGAAGAGCTTTTAACTCTTTCTGGCCTCGTGCAGTGAGACAGGCTGTAACACACTGGAGCAGCAGCCGGGTTCCTCTGGGGTCCGTTTCCTCACGCTGTAGTAACACCTCTGCTGCCACCCATACGCACTTGTCCATGTGTCAACAATTCTTCAGTACTTCTGAGAAGCTCAGGATTGTCTCTATATGTTTAATGTGTTATAAATAGCTAACCACACCCTCATTTAAAGCATTATCTCCTTTACATTGAGATCTGTAATAACAAATTACATTTCTCTGTACTGCCGGTTGGTGATATAGTTTATATTAAGGTGCTTTAATGTAATTGGCTCCACTGTGTCTACACTGCATGCGAACACTTGCGTTATAAAAAGGTTTGTCGAGTGTTACAATTTAGCAGTCATATTATTAGAGCCCAGCTAACAGTGAACATTCTTAGAACATTCCCTAAAAGTTTTTTGTCCAATTTTTTTCGTTGTATTAATGTTAACGCTGGTAAAGAAGATGTTTTGATATATAATGTTATAAATATACAAGAGTCAGTCATCTCTTGTGGGGATTAAAAAACTGTTTGACCAACAACCTATTTAATATGAACTGCTGACATAAATATCACGTTAAATATGGTGTACCAGCTTCTACAGTATTTATCCAGATCTTTCCAGCCTGAAAGCAGCGCTTTATAACTGAGTCACTGGGCATTTTTTGGAGAAACTGTGAGGTGAAGCTGAGTTTACCCATGAATTCATTCTAGTTCAAGAACAGCTTTAAACCGGCATCAAAGAAACTTGACATGCTCATCTGATTAAATTGTACATCTTTGTTTTTCAGTATCAGTTTCACATCGTGTTACTATGCAAACAGAAAGATACACAAGAAGAAAATGACTAAAGGTCTGTTATCCTGCAATAAATATAAATGGGTAGGTCAATATGGATTAGCATTATAGGGACTCAGTAAACCAGATAAGTGACTTCACTGATCTCCAGTTAACACACATCCACACATACGAGGACATACAGTTCACTGTGTGCATGTAAGCTCTGGGTATGACTGAATGCCTCGTATAAATGATTATTCTAATCTGTTTGTAAACAAGGATCTTGTCTAAGGCAGGTTAGGGGATTAAAACCTTCTTTGTTATGCTGGCGGAAAGTCACTTCCTGAGAGCAATCATTATGTAAAGTGCTCTAGATATATTTACATGTAAATACATCTTTTGTGGAGGGTTCAGGACCATAAAATGTTTGTATAGATCATTGCATTCGGTCAGACTTGCCTGTCAAACTATGTGTGTGTTCATGTGTTGGAGGGGGCGTGGCTTTGGAGAGTTCTGAAGGGAGGGCGGGATCTAATTCTTTCAAAGCTAGCTTGCTATTGCTAACCTCTCCAAAATGACCAACCCTACCTTTAAGCTACAGTTTAGTTCATATTTAGTATAAAAATATCCTGAACGAATAATGTCAGCTGTTTACATTTAAACAGTTTTCTCTGTTGTGAATGAGAACTTGAAAAAAATATCCCAATAAACGGCAAGTTTTCCAGAGAGGTTTTTCCAGAGAAGAGTTAAAGGAAATGAATGCTTAAGCAGATAATGACACACGTTGGTTGTCTCACTAAAGACAGGTGAGCTGATTGCAAGCAGACATTTACATAAGAAATATATGTTGCATAATTCAGCCAGGTTAGATGGGAAATATGAAAAAGTTGGACATCCACGTCATCTACTCATTTATTTGTTGTGCCAAATGTCTGATAAGGACGGATTAACAAACAGACAGACACATACAGTAATTTACGATCTGGGTGCAAAAGAGATACTTGTGTCTTAAGGAGCAGATATTGTGCAAGAGTTCTCCTTCAACACACAGTGTTCTCGATGACAGCAGAAATGCTTATCACATTACCTATAGATTCAGTCTCCAGATTTTACTGGAAGTGCTTAACATTTGATCCGCAGTGGGGACAGCCTGCAGGGAGCAGATCTGAGCAGACAGACGAGGTGACTCGAATGAAGGTCATCAGAGACTGTCTAGATATGCAGACACATTCAAAATCATGTTTTAGGAGCAGATCATGAATCTGATTGCTTAAAACATAACAACACACCTGCTGATTTCTTTGTTAAGAGCCTAAGATTATCAAACTCTGAAAAGAACGTTTTGTCAACATCACGTGGACTGGCATTTTTGGATAAAGTTGACTCTCTAATCTACAGCCTACAGTTCTTGTAATTGTTCAACATTCTTTCCCAAGACGCAACCTGATATTTTGTTTTCTGTGTGACACACCTGCACATACCTGAACCACAAAGTGTATAACTGAATCACACCGAGATGCTTTGTTAAGCTGCTACAAAAATGAGGTTTTAATAAAACCTCAGTCGTGTTTGGGGTTCTGTGAGTTATCAGCTGTGCTTTGATCAAGCGCTGACGCAACGGTCATCTTTAACAAGCGTCTCTCCAGCTCAGTCTGACAGATTATGAAGCATCTTATCTGCAGTATGTAAATGTCATCACTACATCGGTACAATGAAGTTTCCATCCAACAAACTTCCCTAATTTATGTCATTGTCAAAAACACTCTCTCAGTCTCAGTCATATCCTGCCATTTGAGATCAGACGGGAAAAGGTGGCAGTTTTGAGGGCTTTCATTTGATACTATGAACATTAAACACATGGAGGCCATAAACATTTTCCTCTCATTTCATTTAATATGTTGACATTTTCTATCTTTACATACTGCATAACAGAACCAATAGAATACATTTTACACTGACAATAATTACAAAGTTGGGAAAATAACTTGTTTTTTACATAAATGCTGCACCAAAATGATTGTGAGTCCACATTATTAATATGATACATATTTAAATGCAGGCGTATGCGTTTGTATGGTGTCACTGCAGTTCAGTGTTTACATTATACAAGTGATAAAAGCTCAGAGCCAGTTCTCTGTGGGTCTTTTCCATCGTGAACACTGGCCGTGACATCACAGTGGTCTATGCAGTCACTGAACAGCTGATCGTGTCCCCAGAACAATGACGCATCTCCATTAGTTCAGTCAGATTGCCATGAGAAAATCCGAACACGATGTCTTTCAACGAGTCAAAACTGTTTCAAAGCGCAGAGATGGGAAGAAATCACAAAATCAAAATCACGAGGAATGAAGGCTGGCGTGAGAGGATCACTGGGGTCTTCTGTGGAAATTTCCCTACAGTGGGAAAGAGCAGGCTGGTTTACATTTGGATGAAGTAAGAGAAACTAACATTAAAAATAGCTAACTTAAAATATAAATAATATTTAAAAAACAAATAAATACATAATTTAAAGTGTAATTTTGTAACAGTAACACACTTTGACAGTAAGAGGAAATAAGTTGGCACACAGGTGCCTTCGAAAGTGAGGCGAGACCAAACTAAATAGTTTGCAATAAAAGCTGGAAATTCTGATTTCTTCTTTCAACACCTCATATCTTACATAAAAAGAATAATGAAAACAATCATGATTAACAGTCACAACAGACAAAAGTCTCAGAGGGTCTGCGAGAAGTTTTAAAGTCCACCATCCAGACAGAAGGTTACAGAGTCACCATGTGTATTCTGGGAATGAAAGCAGATCTTGTGAAAGAGCTGAAAGATTCCCCTGGGAAGACACGTAATGGAGACAGAAGATGCAGGTATTCCGGAACAAAAACAAACCTTCAAGGGCAGATGATGATCACAGAAGCATTTACTTCTGTGTGTGAAATTACTCAAGAAGCCCAATTTCCATAATACTTTGTTGAATGTACAGAATCTGTACATATATCTTTTTGCCTGACAATCACTGTAAAACATTCAGACAGTGATGTAATGTTTTCTTTGTTAAAAAACCCCCCTTTTTTTTTTTTTTGACTCAAGAGTCAAAACTTAATGGTCTGGGTAAAGCAGTAAGACAACAGACATTAAGATCAAACAGCTTAACAGGTTTGGTAATACACTACGAATGCTACCATCACACTAAAAACATCTGATTATCTCAGCTGGGTTTTTCCACACATAATAAAGGCACAACTGGTCAAACCCAGCAGACCTGCATGCATGACCAAGAGGCAAGCAGACGAAAGCAAAGACAACAGACAAAAAGACCCACAGCAACCACCTTTGTCTCGTATCCTCAGCTTGTGTTGAGGGGCCAGTGCGACCGACTGGCCCTCGCGGCGGTGTGCCTGTGGATTATGATTCCCCCTGTTGTTCCAGCCAAAAACACAGGTCCAAATACACAGCAGGCCAGATTAACACACAAAAGCACAAACACAATACAGCACAACACTGAAAGTAACGTTCTGTGGACCTTGAAACATTGGTGTCTTTGTTTTATTTCTGACACAGTGACCACAGGTCTTGGTGGCTGTATGCATATTCAAAACAGTAGTAAAATATACACACTCACATTTCCTGCTCCTTTAGCGATGATGGCCAGCTCTGTCGGCTGGTACACAGAACTCCGCATCAGACCATTATAGCCACTGTATGGGGACACAGGCTTATTACCTAAAGAGACAAACAGAAAGTTTACAAAGAAAACAAAGGTTAATAACATTTCTTATCCTGCCCTGGGTGCTGATTGATCAAAATAACATAATAATATATAAAATAATAACATAACAACATATATATATATATATGTATGTATACATGTTTATGTATATACATGTATATATGCATTTCTTTGACTATAATCTCTCTTTTACAATCTTCTTTTATTAGATCTCCTAGATGTGTGAGACTCTGAAGTATTTGAGAAGCAGGTTTTATCATCTGAGCTGATGCAGTCGTGTAGAAATGTCCTGTCTCTCTGTGAAATACGGCTGATGCCAGTATTACCACACCTCGGTCTCTGTGGAGACGGGCTAATGTAAACACGCTCTGCTGAGAGCTGTCTTCGATGGGAAAGATTTTCTTCCATTTCCTTTTAAAAATATTTCAAACGCTGTTTAATGCATGTCGCCCGCGCTGGAGAAATGACCCAGTGTTTCAAACATTCCTCTTACTTTACAAAACCACAAAGCTTCTGTCAGTGCTCCGGTAAACATTATGGTATGGTACTGATGTTACTGATACAGCCGGATATTGTTGAGTTATAATAGACAGATTTTTGACCCGGTAACGTTTACTCTCTGAATGAACAACAAGCATGGAAACTTCAAAAGGCAACAATGATATTTGACTGTTTGGCAACAGGTGCGAGCAGGTGCATGCACAGAAACATACAGAGAGAGAGGGCGAGAGACAGACAGAGGTATAAAATGGAAACAGGAGGTGAGGACGAGAACAGTGTGTTCTGTGTGGCACGATCAGATATTTGACTAAGCAGAATCAAACATCAGCATATCATATTTAGGCGTGTAAGCAGCAGTTACTGGTGAAATCATGTTTCAGTCGCATTTCTAACAGTCTGTTGTTTTGTAGTAAAGCTACACATTTCTCTTCTCAAAGACCATGTGAACACATGCAGATATGTTGTGACACAGATGAAGAGAAACTGAAAAGGCTATTTTATGATCTGATTTGAGTCTAATCAGACTAAGGCTGATCATTTTAAGCATTGTTGTCTGAAACCAACATGGTAACCAATGTATTGTTCATCCTTATAAAACAGCAGCTTATAAAGTTTGATACAGACAAGACCAACTCAGCGTCTTGTATTTACCTGTGTTGGGCTCATCCATTGAGAAGGCTTTATTTTCCATGTAAATGCTCTGTGAGCTTTTTTCCCTCCGAATGTTCTCGTACCCTCTGTTAGGGTACAGATCTTGCTCGGTGGCTGTATCTTCATCATCCTTGCTCAGGCTACATATGGCAGGCACAGTGTGCAGCAGGAGAAATGCCCAGGCGTTCGACACCAGTGCTATCGCCAAGGTGGGGTCGTCCCATGTCGGCCCGCCATGCTTCGAGTTTCCATACACATACATGACAATCCATGCTACCCAGATGCCCATGGACAGCAGACCTGTGACCAGGATGAGCGCTCCGTCCTTCTGCCACTTTTTGTACTTACCTGCCAAAATCGGGACGGGTGCCACCACCACTGCCAACAGTAGATTCAGCACGTATATGAGAGCCATGACAAAATCCTGGTTGGCGATGTTACAGGGAACAGCCGTGGGAGGAGTTGAGGTTCCGGTGATGTTAACAGGATACGGTACAATGCTAATGATGAGCCATTCGATATTTATGATAACTTCAACCAACCAGAGCCCCAGAGCCCCCAAACACCAAACCCAACCTCTGGGCACTGAGTCCCGCCTGGCCAGTATGTTCAACCTCACAGCCTGCATGAGGAGGCAAGAGAAGCAGCCAGCAAACAGCACGCCGAACAGGAAGCGGCGAGCCGCACACGTGGCAAAGTTTTTCCCCACGATGAAGGCGAACGTGAGGGCGAACAGTCCAAATGTGAAGATCAGGAAGAATGTGTGAAGCCCCAATCCGCTACGCCACTTCCTGTTTTTGAGGAAGGGAAGGCTGGCCAGGAACACTATCAGGAGAACCACAGAGGCCACCAAACCGGCGGCCGCGAATGACTCCACTACGATGCCCCATGCCGCACTCAGGTCACAGAGGTTGTAGTACAGGGAGTCCAAAGCGCTGCCACAGCCCCTAGGAGGCGATGTCTGGGCCAGTGACCCGGGTGCAAAACAAACAGCGATGAACAGTGGAAGATGACAAAGGTGGGATCTGAAGGTGAGATGATCCATAGTTTACAGCACCTGAGATCAAACATACAGAAATGAAGAAATGAGCGCGCAGGCATGCATGAGTTACAGAGAAACCACTGACGGCTTCATGACATCATTTCAGTGTCCTCCCCTTACACACCCAGGGGTGTGATGATGCCATCAGAAACATAACAGATATATCCCAGGCATTAATGTTAATCACACATTCAGGCTCTGTAAGGGTGTCCGGCCCTTACCTGCTCCCTTAAAGCCGAGATCAGGGAGTAAAAACAGGAGCTTTCCCAAATCTCTCCATTAATCATTAATGAGACTAAAAATAATGATTTTCTTAGTTCCAGTTTCAAAACCTGATGGTGTTGATTTGAATGATTATGAATGATTCAGGTAGTAAAAAAATACACAAAATAAAAACTAATTACTGTAGCCATACAGAGATTTTTCTAGTGATCTTCTGTATGTTTATACACGCACAAGCAATTGTTTTCTATAATCATTCATAAACAGCTTCATCCAAGGTAAACAGGGAGGAAAGGAAAGCATATTGAAAAGTCAATTGTAATTTCTGTGGCTGTAGTGATGCTACAGATACAAACAGATAGTGCTGCACCAAACACCACACTTTAAAAGTGTCACATTAAGCTGGAACAGCAGAATGCATTTTAACATGAAATAAATTAGACACTTCATCTGTAAAAGAGTCAGATTTCTTTTTGTTCTGAAGTAGTACACAAAACAAAATCTGATTCTTTCTCTGAAGTCTCAGTGCAGGGTTCTCAAAACACAGTCAAAACAGAAGTCACTCTCCTCTGTATCAGAAGTCTAATTTATATTTCCTGATAGCCCTGTTAGTAAGCAAAACACATATACACAAACAACAGCCACCTACATACAGTTATCATTGTATAGATAAAGCACACTGAATCCGGTCCCACAGAATTAAAGAACTTACAAGTTTACAACTCCATCTCTTAACCACCAGAACTGAGACTCTTATCCAGTGACTGTTAAAAGGTGCCTACTTGATCACTTTATGCTGATTTCATTACCTGATCAATACTTTTCCTCAAATGTCAGATAGAGCACTCAGTCAGGAACCACTGCAGTACAGATTGTGCTGACCTGAGGTCAGTCGTTTTCATTTCAACGGTGTAAAACGCTCAGATTTCACTCAAACGAGAGATGTGAAGCAATGGCTAAAAACTGACAAGCTTTCAACTGTATGTTCACCAAGCTGAAGTTATTTAAGTGGATGGATCTGAGAAGACTGCTGAGACAGAACCGAGACGTTCTCTGTATGTCGCCACACTAGAACCTACAAATACACAAAGTGAACATCTGCTGTTTAATCTCTGAAAAACATTCTCCAAATGTTCTGTTGTAGCTACACCAGCACAGGTTTAGAAATTGTAAAGGTTTGTGTGTCTTCACACTGTTAAATATCTTATTATAGTCTCAACAGTAAGAATGTATTGTCATGTATTTACATTTAACTTATTCACTTAAATAAGTGATGTGTTGTTTAAGAAGAACAAAATATTACGAATTTTTAATATTTATATATATAATATTTAATATAATTTTTAATACGAAGTTTATATTGGGGGAAAATGTTAAATAATCCCCACTTCTGCCGTTCATGTGTAATTTATCGCACGCTTTTTTAACATACAGCGGTTTGAGCCAATCACACTACAGAATCTGTTACAGCGCACCAATCAAATCGCAGCTAAGGCGGGACTTTGCGTCAGTTCGACAGCCTGGGCGTCTCACCTGCACAGGTGAACGAAGATTTGCGTCAATAATTCATAAACATAATCAAATAAAACAAATTCATAAACAAATACAGCAAAACTATTTACTAATAAAGCAATCGACAAATTAATATCTCACTTATTAACAGCAGTGAAACGTTTAGTCTTGGTTAACGCACGTACAAACACTAACGTTACTAAACATTACATGATTAAATAATCTGATGTTTAATTTCACCAACAAACACAAAGTCAATTCTGGAGAAATGTGATGAACCAAACGGCATTGTTTCTATATTAAATATAAAAATGGCTCATACGCCAAAGAAACAGTGAAATAAAACATAAAACCAAACACGAATCAGTGCAGAAACCATGAGAAAAGCGATGAGAAGAGAGAGCTGAACTCACCTTCAGTCTGCGGATCAGATCTGTGCATCAGACTTCAGTCTGCGGATCAGATCTGTGCATCAGACTTCAGTCTGCGGATCAGATCTGTGCATCAGACTTCAGTCTGCGGATCAGATCTGTGCATCAGACTTCAGTCTGCGGATCAGATCTGTGGTGTGGATCAGACTTCAGTCTGCGGATCAGATCTGTCGGATCAGATCTGTGGATCAGACTTCAGTCTGCGGATCAGATCTGTGGATCAGATCTGTGCATCAGACTTCATTCTGCGGATCAGATCTGTGCATCAGACTTCAGTCTGCGGATCAGATCTGTGGATCAGACTTCAGTCTGCGGATCAGATCTGTGCATCAGACTTCAGTCTGCGGATCAGATCTGTGGATCAGACTTCAGTCTGTGGATCAGAACATCAGCTCATCTGTCCGGAGTGTGAGAGCTATTAAACATCGTGTGTTAATCCGGACGGACAGACAGACAGACACACAGACGGACAGACAGACAGACACACAGACGGACAGACAGACACACAGACAGATAGATAGACAGACACACAGACAGACACACACAGACAGACAGGCAGATTCATTGTTTTCACGCGTCTGTCCTGCGCGCGCACTCGAACCTGCCCCGCCGTCGGGAGCGCGCCCGCATGCTCTACCCGCACGAGCAGAGCGAGAACATGCGCGCGTTCATTAGTTATAGTTATGTATTAGTTATAGTTATGTATTAGTTATATATTAGTTATGTATTAGTTATATATTGGTTATGTATTAGTTATAGTTATGTATTGGTTATGTATTAGTTATAGTTAGGTATTAGTTATAGTTATGTATTAGTTATAGTTATGTATTAGTTATATATTAGTTATGTATTAGTTATATATTGGTTATGTATTAGTTATAGTTATGTATTGGTTATGTATTAGTTATAGTTAGGTATTAGTTATAGTTATGTATTAGTTATGTATTAGTTATAGTTATGTATTAGTTATAGTTATATATTAGTTATATATTAGTTATATATTAGTTATGTATTAGTTATAGTTATATATTAGTTATGTATTAGTTATAGTTATGTATTAGTTATGAAGTGACTGTCATCATCAGTCTGATGTAATGTGACTGATGATCTATCACAACAGCAGTCTACACGTGACCTCAACAGAAATGAAGACATCTAAACTTTAGAGGAATAACGTTCCTCCTTTTATTAAGAATGATCCCAAACATTGTCAAATCTCATTACTCTTGCGTCAATATAATGTTTTATCTCACAGTTTTCCAACATTACCAGTAGATGAGGAACTCTGAACTGAAGTTTTGGGAATGATTTCAGGACAAACGTGGTGTACAGCGCCACCTCGTGTCACATCACTGAATGAAGGTTTGCTCTTGTCTCTATAGCAGTACAGCAAAGTAAATGATTTACCACTCTTACACAAACATCCTCCCAGCTAATGTTCTCAGAACGTTCTCTAAAAGTTCTCAAAATACGTTCTTTATATCAAAAAGGTTGTTCTTAAGTTGTTAGTGAAACATTTTAAAAATGTTCTATAATAAAAATGTTTGAGTAACCAAGCACTTATAATACAACATCTTGCATTAATACAACATCTAAAAAACTGGACATTTTGAATGTTCCTATAACTTTTCAAATAACACTGTTAACGTTTTTGTTTCTTAATGGAAACGTTAAGAAAACATTCTTATAACCTAAAATTGTTAGCTGGGTTTTCCCTCTGTTGCCTTGTTGAAGGCTAAGCACATTTTCCCTGCTCCTCTGGCAGTAATAAATGAGTGACATAACCTCTGACTAGAAGACTCCTCAGCCAGGGTGGATGTCCTTACATACAGGGAGAGAAATAGACTCTGATCCTTCCTCTGATCCCAGTACAGACAGAATGTAATGGGATCCACATGTTAGCTTAGTGACTCTCAGTGCTCAACCGCAGGGAATACTGCTGAGTGGCATGTTTTGACATTTCTATCAGGACAATTTCAACATCTCAGGTTGTAAGAACATTACCCTAACGTTTCCATTAAGTAACAAAAATATTAAAAATATTATTTTGAAAGATCTATTTTTATTGTATTCACATTATTGCTTGGGTTTAATAACGTTGTGCAAACATTTTTTAATTCTGTAACATTTTTAAAATGTTACACTAACAACTTAAGAATAACATTTTTGTTTATTTTATTTTACAAATAAGCATGCATTTCCATAAACACGTACAGATGCCGCAAAGTTTGCATCCACAAGTTACAATGTCCTTCCAACACAAGAATCTGGATTAGAATCCAGATTCGGTTTGAATGCAAGCTGAGGTTTTCTCTGAATCTGTTTCATACGACATTGAAAAAGAAAGAAACTGTCAAACTCAAAGCTGTTGTCATGGCAACTGGCCTTCCTGTCCACCACAACTACTTCTTCCTGTAGGTTCCACTGATCGATAAGGATATTGTGAAGAACTAACCCAATACAACCTGTAACCCAGTATAACCAGTATACCTACATACCAGTCATGTACCACTACATGCTTCTTACATCTAACTCAGAACATCCAAGATCCAGTAGAGAGGAGGAAGAAGAAACAGAAGAACATCAAACTGAGGATAATGCAGAACAGTGTCAGAAAAGAGAAGGAAATAAAATAAATTGGCTCATTTGATGGCAAATGTACCGTTTGCTGACATCTGCCTGCTGTACCTGCTGTTGGCCACCTGTTCCCATAAGCATCTTATTGATGGAGGTAAGGGGACCTCTCTTGTTCTGCCATAATCTAATTAACCTTTCCATTTGTTTCTACTTTTATATTGTATAGTATTATGATTCATATTGGGTCACACTTTTTTTGTGGAACACTAACAGAAGTCCAGTGGTTTGTTCACAAGTACACACAACACGAAAGCAAACAAACAAACACACACACACAGAAACGAATGATAGTGTTTCTGAGAACTCAATACAACTCAGTATTCAATCTAACAATAAAGGAAATGCATGAGTAGATTTAGTTAGATGATGGTTTTGAGGATGTAGATCCACTTTATGAGCACACATGCTGTTTGAACAGATCTGTTCCCTCCTGACCAAACAGGAAGATTAAGACACTTCTATGTGTAATGTGAGCAGTAGAAAAGAGGAAAGTCATTATAGTCTCATTCTTAACATGAATGTGACTATAATGACTGACTTTTAAACGTTTATTTGGTTTTCAACATTTATTTAAAATTTATTTTTATTAAATGTATTATTGCAGTTATATTTCACATTAAATGTATTGTTAAATTGCCATTTTGGAAAAAAATTTAATACAATTTGCAGAGGCAGAGGGGCTGGTGGAGGGCACCGCAGCAGTGATCAGTCACTCTCAGGGGCTTGTGGAGTGGCTGGAGGGTCTTCTGGTGCTGGGAAAGAACAGGGATGTTTCTCTGCGTGTGGAAACGGTGGATGCAGATGAGGTCAGAAACTGCAATGGCAGCATGCTACTATTGCGACAAACAGAGGAATGCACCGCTGTGCTCGATGAAGTCATCAGATGAGAACTTTTCCCCAGCTTACAGGAATGTTCCCAGAATGTGCTAGTTGGCTAACGTTCTCTCAAAGTTATCAAAAACAATCTTTTAGTAACATTATACATGTTAAAGACATGCAATTATCACTTAAAACATGTCATGAGTGTATTCTCACATGTCCAAAAGTCCCCCTAATGGCCAATGTTGGAACTGCAAACATCCTGTTAAGACTCAATACAATCAAACACAATAATGCTGATTTAAATGGACTCTCTGATCTCATGTAGGCTGGATTTCTAAAGAGCAGGGCCGAACCGGGCAAAGGTACAATGCTGGAGTGTGGCTAGCGTGAGAAGATATTTCAGTTTCAAAAGCACATACCGCCTACACATGCAGAATTAGCTGAACTCTTTTGTTTAGGGTTTTATTTGCTTTATAGAGGATAAAACAACAAGGCTCAATTTGAAGGATTTTGAAGTGGGAAGACAGAGCAAATTGATGAAGGATGACACAGAACTAATATCATATGTAGTGAAGTTGTATTATTGTATTACTGAATTCATTTACATGCATATGCATATTATTGTATCAAATAACACAACACAGATCATGCTTTATTTAGGGCGGCTGTTGATTCTAGATAAATGGGTTGGGCATAATTCTGGGTTTAAGAGCTGGCTCGGTTTCAGTTCATAAGATTGAATCTGAATAGAACTGACACACCCTCTGAGATATAAATGTTTTCTTATAAATGGTGTGATCTTCCACATCTAAATGAATATGATTTTGCAAAATAATTCATTAAATGTAATGAATATATCTGAATTAAAGACAGATTTTATATACAGGTAGCATTTTAAACACTGACCATTAATATCATTACAAATGTTGTATATGTTAATTAAATCACGTATGCTCAGTTTTCACCCTCCTGTGCAACAGGTGACCCAACAAAACACTCAGTGTAAGTCTGGATTACATCGGGCTTCATGGCTGCTTACCAAAGAAATAAATACATGGATAAACATGTTCAAATTATTTTATTAACTTACTTGAAAAGGGACAGAAGAGACAGAACACAAGCAGCAGAGAGAGAGAGAGAGAGAGAGAGAGAACAAGTATTACAAGTACTCCGTTTCAATATTACTTTAAGACAAATTCCCCAAAGATGACTTTAGTAATAAAGAACAAATACTGAAGCGCTTCACAGCCCGTTCATCTGAGCGAGCACAGCCCGACACACGCACTGTCCGCCGGTCAGCTCCTCCTGCTCTCCCGGCGCATGACATTTACGTGAAAACTACCAACCCCATGATCCCCTGCGTCGTCAGGCAGGAAGAACGTGTGTTAGCAAGGGCTCGCACTGATCCAAGTTAGAGTCTCAGCTGCTAGCCTTGGCCCATCATGTAAGTGCCTGCCGAGGTTTCTTTTGCAGAGCGCTTGCAGAAATTTCCCCGTTGCTCTTTGCGAAGCGTGCAATTGAAAATCCAGCTTTTGCACGGAGAGCAACTCATCCGACGGCCAGGAGCGCCGAGTGCATGAAGATCGGGGCTTGTATTTTGCACCTTTGTTGCAAAGCAAGCCCGCTTGAAGCCTCGCAGCGAGGGCTAGATGGAGGGAGGGAGCGACAAGGAAGGCAAAGTCTTTTGTGCGTCCCCTTCCCCCAGTCCGAAAGGGGAGATGTCTGTGCCCAAACCAGGCAAGTACTTTTATTCAACCCATGTGTGCAAAAACTCGGAAATGCAGGCAGCGCTGCATGGCTTGCAGGGTGCACGGCTGCAGCTCTGTCGTGACCAGTGCATGTTAAAGTTTGGGTCAGTCGCATTTCCTGTTTCAACGATCTGCAGAGTTTCTGGCCAGGCGATGCTCGTCTAATCGTTATTTGCATTTTTGCTGTGGCACGATTAATGGAGCTGCGCCTTCTTTCCGCGTTGGGGAGCTGCCTGGCGAGCAACGCGAGCGATTGTGCAACGCGCAGCGACGCCCGCGCCTCACTCGCGCGCGCGCGCGAGCCGATTTTTCTGTCGAATATTGTTCGAGCGTGACGTCACGCGCGTTTCGCTCGCGAAACTTCGGGCGCCGTCGCGCGCGACGTGCGATTCATGCACGTTAAACTGCGACCGTCTGCAGGTCCGGTGCAGAACCGGGTCGTGACAGCCCGGGTGCATGAGAGACGGGGCTGGAGAACGACGCGGAACTTCAGACATTTTTTGTGAGTTGCCCGTCGATGGGCGTAATGGAAAATAATTCGGGTGCTCCGTCATGCACGCTTTGTTCCAGCAGTAACGCATAGGTAGACGCTGCAAAAATAAAGAGCTAAATATAGTTTTGTTGCGAGCCTCTGCTCGCTACACAATGCAGATCAAGGGCCGGGTTCAGATGTGCAACCATGCAAAAAGATCCAAAAGCTGCACCGTGCATGCATGCATGCATGCATGCGTGCATGCAAGATTACTGTTAACATGTTTGTACCTTTCAAAGGAGCAATAAAGAAGCAGTGGGGGAATTGGACAACATGGAGCTTTTGCAACATATCAGATATCCCTGCTTTTTCATGCAAGTAGTGTATAGAATCTGTGTGTGAGCTTTCTCACGCCTCGGGCGATATGACATGCAGGCATGAGCCCAAATCAATATCTTGGCCAGCATCTGGTGTCCCTGATCCTGCAGCGCTGGGGTCCGTTCTTATCCATGATGTCAGTGTCAAGAAGCCGATTGTAATGTGAGAGCATTTAAATTCTAGACACAGAACATTTGTGGATCATGTTTGTAGGCGTGGTTTGAGAAGGTCTGATTCTGAAACTATGAGGTGATTTTTCTGTGGTGAATAAGCAGCAATTGTTTTGTGTAACAGTGACACACCTGAGGAACTGAATCCCCATGAACCCACCCCTCCGTCGTGCAGACAAACACCTTTACCTGTGCAGGGAGGCTCCGGGGTAGTGGGTTGTAATGAACACCATTTAAAAAAAATGCATTTTAGTTTCTGACTGAAAAGTTTCTGTTTTTTTATATTATGGTGGGTCATTAATTGTTTGTTGCATTGTAGTTATTTTCACGGCCATGCAAATGCATGTTTTGTCATTAATTTATGCACAAATGTGGACTTGGACTATTTAGACAAAGTGTGAAAATATTTACAATGTGCAGAGCTTGTATGGCAGCTGAAAGTGTGATTGCAGGGCTGATTTCAGACGAGTACAGTGTGTGCTGTGAGGAAATGCCAGCAGATGTTAAAGTGCTGGCAACTGTTTTCCTGTGCTGGGAAAGGATCTTTTGGACGAGCAGCCCCTCTGTGTCCGTGAGGGTCTACATTTACATTTATGCATAGTGCATTCAAGCTATGTATTTGATCAGTGTGTGTGTTCCCTGGAAATTGAACCCACAACCTTTTGCTCTTCTAATGCAATGCTGTACCAGTTGAGCTACAGAAAAACAATCTTTTGCACATACTGAGTTTGCACTACTGCTGAAAAGTGTGCGCCCTGCTTTTGACCCAGCAGTGCATGCATCGCTGTCCCTACCATGCCTTTCCCCCTGTACTCTGACCTGCTGTTTTGCAGCATGATGCCACCATGCAAAAATTTTATGTTTGTTATGCAAAAAGAACCTGTAAGCTTCGGTCGTAGAGATACTAAATCCCCCATTTTGATGCCTCAGTTGTTGGTGACCGTCCAGCCTTGCTGAGTTGTTTTGATGCAATAGCAGGAGAATAGTTTCAAGTGTTGTGCAGCTGATACCCTGGGCCTTTCACCTTTTGGCTGCGTGTGTGGAGAGGAAACCAGGCCTCCTCATTTACATTTGTGCATGCATGCTGAAAATTAGAGCTGGGAATCCACATTGAATGTTTGCATGCAAATTGCAGTGTGCAGGTTACCAGGCATGCAGCCTTGATTTTGTGGCCAGAAAAAGAAATGCATTGAGTGCGTTTTCATATGCGACTAAAATGTGTTTAATGGGGCACAGAGATGACAAGGTTGGAAGTAACTGTTCTGATGACTTTATTGCCCTTTGTCTAAAGGCCCCCTCTACTGTCTATGTGCTAGTCTCTCTCTATCACTCTCGCTCTCTTTCTCTGATCTCTCCACGTGATCTTACTGGGTCGCAGGAGCTGCATCCTGACATTGATCCATCTTATTGCAGACTTCTGAATAATTGACTGGTTTCAGGGTTTTCCCGAAGACAGCCAGGGTGTCTCTTATCATAGTATTACCAACAGTATCTCTTTCCCACTCAGAACTGGCTGTAGTTTATTATCACTAGGGAAATTATCATTAATTTCAACACAGCAAATCAATTTTGTTTTCCCTTCAGTCTGTTTGCATTCACATGAGACACTGACTGACAGGTTTGCATTGTTGTGTGCATGGAAATGTGCATGCCAGCTTCTGAAAGCAGCTTCTGTCAGTCAGATACTGAAACCAAATTGAGTTTGTATGTGGTACTACTGATTTTTCTAGAAAGACTGGTATTGTTAGATTCATTTATTTAGTATTGTCTCTGGGCCAAGTCACCATCCCTGTTTTCACCCTTAATTTTGGTTATACGATAAAAGAGCCAATGCATGTGACATGTTCTTCAAAGAGACGCAGTGTTTAAAGTGCAGGAGAGAGCACGTTTCTCTGCAGGGGGCAGTAAATTACTTTCTGTTGTTATCCAATGTGTGAGGCCAAATGTGTTTGATATTAAGGCTTTCCATACTTGGCCCCACACGTACAATTGTGTAAAACGTTTTCTGTGCAGAAATAATCTGTGCACATGACAA